>CM060339.1:3111664-3141664 GCA_030674155.1 Stramonita haemastoma | reverse complement strand
AGAGAGAGAGAGAGAGAGAGAGAGAGAGAGAGAGAGAGTACACAGTACATTTTTAGCCAGGTAGTGTTGCGCACAATTTTCAACTGACCAATAATATCATCACTTAACACTCCCTATCTTTTACTTATGCATATATAAAGAATATACTATATGATAAATGTGACATGAAAATAAAATATCAAAAATTTACTCTTTGAAATCAGTTACAAGTGCACAAAGATAAAATACATATAAGATACATTTAAACACACCCACACTCACACACACACACACACACACACACACACACACACACACACACACACACACACACACACAAGAAGAGAGAGAAAGGGGGAGAATTATATATAGCCAACAGGATGAGTACTGGTTCATTAGTTTTGATGCATCAAGTGCATTAGGTGATTTTTGAAGGTCGACAATGATTGGTGGTGTTTAATTGAATCGGGAAGGGAGTTCCACAGTACAGGGCCTGAGTATAGTAAAACTGGACTTGAACAAGTCTATTCTTGGGATTGGGATACTTGGCTTTTCAGTATTTCTGGAACGATTCATTGGGAACTTATCTCTTAAGGATGTGGGGACAGCTCCTGCCATTATCTTAAACATCAGGATGCCCTTGTTATATTTTAGTCTTTGTTGTAGGGGGAGAATACTTAACTGAGTATAATCCACGTCAAGTAATGTTGTTTTCTTCAGGAGGATAAGTTTGAGAGCACGTTTATACAGACTTGATAATGGTTTCATAGTGTTTGCACTGGCAGAATCCCATAGGGTTGAGGCATAGTCTATTGAGGATTGTATATAAGCTTGAAAGAATAATTTCCTTGAATGGTAGTCAAGGAAGTGTTTAATTTTAGTCAACTGGTATACTCTTTGGGACAAGTATTTGCATAAGTGAGATATGTGGTAGATCCAGCTGAGATTTTCATCAATTGTCACTCCTAGAACTTTGTGATGAGAGGTTTGTTCGATTGCTTCCTTTTTTATATGTATTGGAAACTGATTATAAGGTTAATTTTGTCGCTTTTGT
Source organism: Stramonita haemastoma (assembly GCA_030674155.1). NCBI lineage: Eukaryota > Metazoa > Mollusca > Gastropoda > Neogastropoda > Muricidae > Stramonita > Stramonita haemastoma. The sequence goes on along the minus strand of CM060339.1, from coordinate 3,140,631 downwards.
CTGGTGGTGATAAGCATGCATTTTGTTTTTTGGGGGTGAATAGACATGTGGTTCAGATCTGTCCATTTGACAAGATCATTACAGCTTTGTTGTAATATGGTTGCAAGAGAGTCAATGTCATTATGGCTTGTATGTATGGTTGTGTCATCAGCAAATAGTTCACATTTGGATGCAATATGTAGAGGAAGGTCATTTATGTATAAAGAAAAGAGAATTGGTCCTAGTATAGATCCCTGTGGTACTCCATAATGAATAGGTTTTAGATTGGATGTGGATGTAGTTGTTGAAACACACTGTTGTCTGTTCTTGAGATAAGAAGCAAGTAGTTCTAGACTATTTGACGATATATTGTACAGGTCTAGCTTTCTGATGAGAAGTGTGTGGTCAATTGTATCAAATGCTTTTTTGAAATCTACAAATAATACTCCACAAAATTTATTTTCATTAATGTTTGTTAGCCAATTGTCTATGAGACTAGTCAGTGCAGTATGACACGAGTGATTTTGTCTGAATCCTGACTGATTAGGGTGGAGTAGGTTGTTAGTTTCTATATGACTGACTAAGTGTTTATTTATATGTTTTTCCAGGGGTTTTGAAAGAAGGGATATAATAGAGATTGGCCTATAATTTGAGGGATCTGAAGTGTCACCAGATTTGTAGATGGGGATCACTTTAGCAGTTTTGAAGGCATTGGGAAAATAGTTCTTTTCAAGACATTGGTTATATATATATGTGAGAGTGTCTGTGATAACTGGAGCTGAAAGTTTTAGAATTCTGCTGTCTATTCCATCAAGACCTCGTGTCCTTGACTGTTTGAGGTGAATCATGTAATTATGGACCTCAAAAACAGAAATAAATGGTATGTGGAGTTTTGAGGGAATATGCTTTTCTTGGCAGTATTGTTTTAATGTGTTTAGGTTATTGGATTTTGAATTGTCATTGCTAACAACATTAGTAGAAACGTTTATGAAGTGATTGTTGAGTTGTTCAGCAGTAACATCTTTGATTACATTTGATTTGGAAGATGATTGTTTGTTTGTTATTTGATTAATGGCCCTCCAAATGATTTTTGAGTTTTGTTTGGAAGATAGTAAATCTTGGAAATATTTCTTTTTTTCTCGACGTTTCTGTGAGTTTATGGCGTTTCGTAATCTTTTTGACTCTTCATGGTATTTATGTTTTTTTAAGAAATCTCTAAGATAGCATGCTTCTTCTAATTCTTTTGTGAGCCAAGGCGGTTTGGGGACATGTTTGACCCTTATGGTTTTAAGTGGAGCATGTTTATTGTAAATTTCAGTGAAAGTTTTTATCCAAAACTCGATGGCCGAGTCTGGATCAGTAATGTTGAATGTTTCTGAGAGCATTGAGTTACTTAGTTCAAGAAGGAAAAGCTTTTCATTGAATTTTGCAAAGGAACGATATGTTATGTTTTTATGGCCAGGTTTGGGAATTTTTGTTCCTTTTTTTGACCATGTAGTACATACTGGGTAGTGATCACTGCAGTTATAGACAGGGACACATGTTTCTATGATGTTTTTAGGATTTGATACGTAGATGTGATCAATTATTGTGCTTGAGTTTTGTGTGACTCTCGTGGGTAAACTAACTAGTTGGTGAAGGTTGAATGAATTAGTAATTTGCGTCCATGCATTATTTACTTTTGTTAGATCAATATTAAAATCACCTAGTAGTATTACTTCCCTGGATTCTAATAAGACTACGTTCATCATTGCATCAAACTTGTCAATCCAATTTTTCTTTCTGCTGGATTCCTATAGCAGAATCCCATTGTAATAGGTGGTGAACCTTTTATTGACACTTCAAACCAGACAGATTCTACATCATAATGTTCTAGATGGATGAGACGCTTGAATGTTATAGATTCACTGATGTATATGATGATTCCTGTTTCTTTTTGCTTTTGTGGATCCTTTCGTATGAATTTATATCCAGGGATATATAAATCAGTGTCAACTATGTGCTTCGAAAGTCTTGATTCCGATAACCCTAGTATGTGAAATGGTTTGCCATGGTTTCTAATAAGTGTTGATATGTCGTCAATTTTATTAACTGCATGATTTATGTTTAAGTGGCAAATTCGTAGACCTTCCTTAGAAGGCCACATGTTGTGTCTTGAATGCACCAATGTGTGTTGGTTTTAGCTGTAAATGTGTGTGTTAGAGAGAGAGAGGGGGGGGGAGATAATAAGTAAGAAGAAACAATCAAAACAACAACTGGAAATAACCCCCCCAAATATAGATAGGTAAAGTGATTCAACTACTTAAAATTGACAATACAGAAATCAAGTCTGAGCTGATATGGATGGCAACAGCTACTTCAAGTCAAACAAATTCGACAATAAAATTGGAAGTATCAACACACTTCAATGAGTAAAAAGAAAACAAAATGAAGCAAACAAATTGGAAGACACCAGAAAAGAATAATGGGGAAATTGATTAAAAGTAAGCAAAACTGAGAAACAATACAGACTCAGAAGTCTGAGCTGGTATGAATCACAACAGTTGCTTCAAAGTCAAACACACTCCTCAGTAGAATTAGAAGTTTCAACACAGTCGCGTCACTTTTAGAGTCTCTTAGCGATGTGCTTCTAAAGGCCACTTGAAGGCTGGCAGGTGTCCAAAGAGAGGCAGTATTGCAACTGCCTACAATAATTACTGAGGCGTGTCTGATGACGTCAGCAGTTAGGCAATTCAGCAAACAGTCCACTCACTACTCAGTCTCACACACTTCACTATCAGCACTTTTGTCACAATAATGACCAGATGGGTAGTGTTGGTCAGGTGTTTACACAGGTAGGAAGAGGGGAAAATCCTGGTGTGGGTTCTTCTGCTATACAGCATTCAATGTCTCTGACTATGGGCACTTTTCGCAGTACAAGTTCAGTGAATGACAGAATAAGCAAATGAAAGAGAGAGAGAGAGAGAGAGAGAGAGAGAGAGAGAGAGAGAGAGAGAGAGAGAGAGAGAGAGAGAGAGAATAATGAGTGTGTACATGTGCATTTGAGTGTTTGTACAAGCGTGCCTGCATGCCTGCATCTATGCATGCACACTTTATGTGCGTGGTTACATTTAACCTTCCGGATGGATGCTTGCCCGCACGTGTATGTGGGTGGGTGTTTATTTATTTTTTATTTTATTTTATTTTATTCTTTTATATTGAGGATAATGGGATACGCACTCTTGTGCTTTTTTACATCCAGTCCCCGAGGCCAGGTGTGTGTGTGTGTGTGTGTGTGTGTGTGTGTGTGTGTGTGTGTGTGTGTGTGTGAGTGTGTGTGTGTGTGTGTGTGTGTGTGTGTGTGTGTGTGTGTGTGTGTGTGTGTGTGTGTGGTGTGCGTGCGTGTGTGTGCGTGCGTGTGTGTGTGTGTGTGTGTGTGTGTGTGTGTGTGTGTGTGTGTGTGTGTGTGTGTGTGTGTGTGTGTGTGTGTGTGTGTGTATCATCGACTTCATACCTGTTCACTTAACTCGTATTTGTGTAATTGTCCTTCAGATGAGACTATGAACCGAGGTCCCGTGTGTGAACGCACGCAGAACATCTTGCGCACACGTTAAATTCTGTTCCGCTTTTCGTAAGAGTAGGCAATCCTCTGCTGGTGGGAACAGATGACATTTACAAGGCAACAGCTGATATTATCTCGTTTGTCTGTTGTGGTATTGTGGAGCCACTTTCCTTACTTTTCTCTAAAGTCTCAACGTAGCTTCCCTTTCAGGAGCAATATGCAAGTGATTATTACAAAATTAAACTAGACCTACGTTAGGAGGTTGACGTTCAATTGAAATTATTATGAGTTTATTGTGGAGGAACTTAAGCTGAAGAGGACACACAAAAAGAACGGAGAACAACTTTTTGACTCTGGGAGACTGAAAGATCCAGAAGTGAAGGCCCAGTTTACAGTGGAATTGACCAACAGGTTTAAAGCTCTTGAAGACTTTCCAGCAGACGATATCAACACCCTTTCTGACAGTATGCAGAAAATATTTACTGATGCCAGTAAAGATGTACTGGGCTACAGGAAAATAGAGAGGAAAGAATGGATCTCAGAAAGCACCTGGAATCGTATTGACGAAAGAAAAGCAGCAAAACAACTCATGCTGACTGGCAGTGTGGAGGACAGATCTACAGCTGCAGAGACTTACAGAGAACTGAACAAAGCAGTCAAGAAGCGTGTCCGGAGAGACAAAAGAAAATACACAGACACTTTAGCTTCAGAAGCACAGTTAGCCTCTGAAAAAGGTGACAGCAGAACTGTGTACAAGATCACCAAGACTCTCACCAGAGGAATCACCAGCAAGACAACAATAGTCAAGGACAAGGAAGGGAAAGTCCTCATGAAGGAAGAAGACCAACTCAACAGATGGGCCAAACACTTCACAGAAACACTGAACAGATCAGATCCTGATGAAGAGGCGATCATAGAGGACACAGGGTTCCTCATTGAAATGAAAAGAGGACGTATCACACAGCAAGAGATTCGAGAAGCCATTAGACAGGCAAAAGGAAACAGAGCACCTGGTGAAGACAGAATCACTGCAGATATGCTGAAGGCAGACCGAACTGTGAGTTCCAGAGCTTTGGAAAATCTCTTCAATAAAGTGTGGGAGGAAGAGAAAGTACCAGACACTTGGAAGAAAGGCATTATCCTCAAGCTACCCAAAAAAAGGCGATTTAGCAACATGTGGAAAATGGAGGGGCATAAATCTACTCTCCGTCCCTGGAAAAATATTTTGCAGAATTCTCCTGCAAAGAATGAGACAAGCCATCGAGAGAGTCCTCAGAGAGGAACAAGCTGGATTTAGAAGTGGAAGAGGATGTACAGACCAAATTTTTATCTTACGCATCATTGTGGAGCAGTCACTTGAATGGAACTCGTCACTCTATATCAACTACATCGACTTTGAAAAGGCATTCAACAGCATCCATCACCCCTCACTCTGGAAGATTCTCAGAGCTTACGGATTCCCGCCAAAAGTCATCAACATTCTCAAAAACATATACGCGGACAACCAGTGCTGTGTGCGCCACAATGGGCAACAAAGTGAATGGTTCTATGTGAAGACCAGTGTCAGGCAGGGCTGCGTGATTTCACCGACGCTCTTCCTTACGCTCTTCCTTGTCGTCATCGATTTGGTGTTGAGGAAAGCTACAGAAGACCGACCAAGAGGACTGGTATGGGGACTGACATCACGGCTTGAGGACTGTGACTTTGCAGACGACATTGCTCTCCTCTCACACACTCGGACAGACATCCAGGAAAATCAACAAAAGTTGATAAAGCAGCAAGAAGCGTGGGACTCAAGATCCACACAGACAAAACAAAGATCATGAAAGTAAAGACAAAGAGTGCACGGAAGACAAATGTGCGCGGCGCAGACTTGGAAAAAGTACAACACTTCAAGTACTTTGGCAGCTACATCTCGTCCAACAGTGATATTGAGAAGGAGGTCTCAACTAGAATTGGTCTTGCAGCACAGGCCTTCAACAGACTGCAAAACATCTGAAAGTCAACAGTCTTGCAGACCAACACAAAACTAAAAGTGTACAAATCAAACGTCCGCTCAGTCCTCCTCTACGCCTCAGAGACCTGGAGAACCAACAAAAAGATTGAAAACCGACTCAGAAGCTTCGAAAGCAGGTGTCTTCGCCGCATCCTCAAGATCCACTGGGAACAACATGTTAGCAATAGAGAAGTGAGCAAAAGGACGGGCATCAACAACATTATAGAACAAGTGAAACAAAGGTGATGGAGGTGGCTGGGCCATGTCCTCAGGATGAACAAGACCCGACATCCACATGCTGCACTCAGATGGGCACCACCTGGGAAAAGGAAGAGGGGCAGGCCGTTAGGTACATGGAGGAGAACTATAGAAGAAGAAATGAAAATAATGGGCAAAAATGGAATGAGATCGGCTGGCTTGCCCAAGACAGAGATGGCTGGAGGAGACTTGTTGGCGCCCTTTGCTCCACCCGGAGCGAAGAGGATTAAGAAGAATAAGATTGTGGAGGAAGGAGAAATTAGTCCCTCCCAATAAGAACTTGTGATAATAATCAATCATTCAGACCCTCCCTGATAACGTAAGTCTAGTGGCTATACAGCTCTGGACATTGCCTGTCATGCTCTGCGCGCCAATACTCAACGTAACTTTTACTTCCTCCACAAGAGATTCGTACTAATTTGAATCAAACTTCAACCTCCTAACGTAGGTTCAGTTTAGTTTTGTAACTACATAATTATAATACTGTGCATTTTTGCATACACTGTACCAGCCTTCATTCCAAAAAGACTTGCTATAGTCAAGGCAAGTTGCATTCCTTGGGGCTGTGGTCACAAGAACAGTGCCACCTATATCAAGGATGCTAGTAAAATGTGTATGCATACAATAGAGCACACTCATGGTGCCCTGGGCTCTGTTACTGCGCAAAAGTTGGGACAGGAAAGAAATCAAGAAGTTTAAATTGCTGAATCTACTTGGTATGCGCTTAATTCTTGGCATTGTGTATGCGCACCCACCAACACCCACAAACTCCAGACATTTACCAACAAATTCCTTAGGAACATCCTCGGTATCAGGTGGCCAGAAGTCATCTCCAACAAACAACTTTGGGACAGGACCAGACACGCCCCAGTCAAGACTGACTTCAAGAAAAAAAAGTGATGGATCGTCCATATTTATTATTTATTTATTTATTTATTTATTTATTTATTTATTTATTTATTTTTCTATATCGAGGATAACAGAGTAAGCAATCATGTGCTTTTTTTCATCCGGTCCCCGTGTGTATGCAGTTTTGTAAATATTGTCATCTGTTCCCACCGGCACACGATGGCCTACTCTTACGAAAAGCGGAACAGGATTTAACGTGTGCACAAGATGTTCTGTGTGCGTTCGCACACGGGGCCTCGGTTTAAAATCTGCTTCAAAAGTCACCAGGCAGGCCTTGACTGGAATCCACAAGGGAAGTGGAAAGTGGTTCGACCAAAACAGACCTGGTGCAAAAGCATCGAGACGAAGACAGCCGGAATGATGTGGGCTGAGCTGAAGAGGATCTCCCAGAACCGAGTCCGTTGGAGGGGTGTTGTTGCAGTCCTTTGTTCCCCATGGAAATCATAGGTATAAGTCAAGTAAATGAAGTGTGTATGTGCATGCATATGATGGAGTGCGGTCGTGTTTGTGTGTGGAGTGTGTGTGTGTGTGTGTGTGTGTGTGTGTGTGTGTGTGTGTGTGTGTGTGTGTGTGTGTGTGTGTGTGTCTGTTTCTGTGTGTGTGTGTGTGTGTGTGTGTGTGTGTGTGTGTTTCTGTGTGTGTGCGTGCGTGCGTGCGTGCGTGCGCGTTTGTGTGTGTGTGTGTGTGTGTGTGTGTGTGTGTGGTGTTTCTGTGTGTGTGCATGTGGTGTTTTGACCAGCACTGTGCTCTGGTGCATCATATTGTATATTATCAGAAATAATATCTGTGTAATACAATGCATTGTTTTGTACACTGTACCAGCTTTTGATCCGACAAGACTTGCTATAGTCTAGCAGGGCTGCCAATTTTCGGGAACAGCGCCACACATCAAAAAAGCTAGTAATGTGTGTATGGATGCAATGCAGTTCTCTCATAGTGCTCTGGGCTCTGTTACTGTGCAAGAGTAGGGGTAGGACAGGACTCAAACTGGAACTTTGTCACACCTTCTCAAAATGCAGCTTATTCTTGGGCCTGTGTATTAGCATGGGCATGTATCTGTTGCTATTGTAGGTGTGTGTGTGTGTGTGTGTGTGTGTGTGTGTGTGTGTGTGTGGTGTGTGTGTGTGTGTGTGTGTTGTGTATGCGTGTGTATGTGTGGTTTGTGTGTGTTTTTGTTTTGTTTTGTTTGGTTTTGTACCACTTTATGTCACAGCAGATTTCTCTGCGTGAAATTCAGGCTGCTCTCCTCGGGGAGAGCGCATCGCCACGGCGCAGCGCCTACCCTTTTTTTGTTTTGTTTTTCCTGTCTGCAACTGTATTTGTTTCCCTATCAGAGTGGCATTTTTCTACAGAATTTTGCAGGGTGAACCCCCTCGTTACCATGGGTTCTTTTACTTGCGCTGAATAGGGATGTGTAACACACGGGACCTCGGTTTATCGTCTCATCCGAAAGACTAGCGCCCAGACCACCACTGAGGGTCTGATGGATGTGGGTGTGTGCTATTGTTGACTACCTTGCACTGTGCTGTGCTGCATTATGTTGTATACTATCAGTAATTGTATGTGTTATATCATGTATTGTTGGGTTCACCATACCCGTTTTCATTCCTACTAGACTTGCTATATTCAAGACAGGCTGCCCTCTTCAAGGCAAAGGTGTCACCATCAGAACAGCACCACCCATATCAAAGAGAAAACCAAGTGACCAGGGAGACTAAAGACTGGACTCCTCCGTCACTCTGTATCAGTGAGGCCAATGGCACCTGCAAACATCATCTCTCTTATAAAACCTGAGCCAACTTTGGCCTTGGTGTTTAGGTGGGCCACATCAACCAACTGTCCATCCTTTCTGCTGTGTGCATGGATTCCTTTCACGGAGAGTCTGATGGCACAGTTCAGCAGCATGGAGAAGAAAATACCAAACAAGGTTGGGGCAAGGACGCATCCTTGTTACACACCACTCTTGATTGCAAAAGATTTCAAGTTTTCACCACCACGGCTGGCTGCACCCTTAATGTGGTGAAAGGAGGCTAGTTGTGATGCTGAGCAGCCTTGGTGGCATCAATGCTCTTCAGCATTTGGAACAGACCTCTTCTGCTCATGACATTGAACGCCATTGTAAGGTCAATGATGGTGATGAAAAGTAGCGTCTGCTGTTCTTGGTGTTTTTTCTTTGCAGGTGAATTACTGATAGCATCATGAAAACTATGGATCTTTCATATCTGAAACTGCATTGCTCCTCTGGGTCAATACTGCTGGCAAGGCAGTGCATTCTTGCCAACAGAACCCCTGCAAAATCCTTATCCATAATGCGCTGAATCGCTACTTCGGGTCAATACTGTTAGTAAGGCATTGCATTCCTGCCAACATAACCCCAGCAAAATCCCTGCCAATAATCCACTGCACTGGTACTCTGGGTCAATACTGTTGGCAAGTCATTGTAGTCCTGCCAACACAACCCCAGCAAAATCCCTGCACATAATGCCCGGTAGAGAGATGCCCTGGTAATCATTGCAGTCACTGCAGTCATGCCCCCCTTGTTGGTTGAAATAACTGTTGTTTAATAAATAACTACAAGTGCACAAGCTGATGGTAGCGTAACAGAGGACGAACATAAAGCTGTAGCTTATGTCAGTCCCACCCTTATGAGAAACCAAGAAAATATGCTTTGTGAAAAAAATGGGGCACCAAACCTTCTCACAAATCGCATTCACAAAGATTTTACACAGTTTGTATGTCATAAAGTCAAAGAGATAAACTTCCATGGGGATACATATCCAGGTCAATAAATGAACGGAATTAAAGATCACCATACACGTATATTTATTTTTCATTCTTTACATAGATAGCTGTCTCTTTGTTCTTGTACAGGGTAATGTTATTTGCCATGTGCAAATCCTGAAGGGACCACCCCCTCTCTCCATCAGACACACACAAGATCATGAAGAAGCCCCAAGTATAAGCACCTGAAAACATTTGCAAAGGGTAAAACCGATCCCACCTTTTAGATAAGTAGACCATTGTGTGCATGTAGCAACCGATGACAATTTAAAAACATACTAAAACTTTGCACACTGGTGTCATCTTTAGACATTATCCTTGATGTCAGAATGTGGCTAGCTTAATAATGGATGAACGGTTCTATGTGCAGAATCTGACCCATGGTGAACCTTGCAGGTCTGGCTGAGGAAGGAACACACCTTCCCTCACACCTGTAGCTGACCTGTCCACAGTTGATCACACAGCATGGGTGTGCTCACCTGGTGTGCCAGTTGATGATCACACAGCATGCGTGTTCTCACCTGGTGTGTCAGTTGATGATTACACAGCAGGGATTTGTCACCTGGTGTGTCAGTTGATATCATACAGCATGGTGTTTCACCTTGTGTGCGTTACTGTTTCTTACTTTCACTTCACAAATCAGACCAAATGATGACATTCTTAGGGTTTTCCCTTTTCTAAGTAAAAATAGTATTTTTTGGTTTGGTTTGTGCTTTTGGATTTTTGGTCTTTTTGTAAAAGGAGGTTTATAACCTTTATTTTTCACACTTTTTGAAAAGGTAAGCAATACAGCAGGTAATGGCAAAGGTTTTTTCTATAACTGGTGTGGTCATTGGGAAAAAAGTGTTTAGACCTCACCTTCTCTAAAGGCTCCATATTAAAAGGCAGCGCCCATCTCATCTCCGGACTGATTTACCTTCCCCCTCCTTTAAGAAGTGCAGATACCTATAGAACTGGGTAAACCCAGGGGACTGCACTAAGCCAACATACCCAAATGGTCCCCATCCAAAGGTAACCACACTCAAGGCTGCATATTTTTAAAACTCTTGAAAAGTAGGTGCTTTGACATTGAGCTATCCTTCCTCTTCAAATGGAAGTAAATATTCTTTAAAAGTAGTAGGTTGGCTTTACTTTATACATTGATTTTTTCTTGCTACTTGTGTAAACAAAATTTCGCAGTGGGGAAATTCTGGGTCACGGAATGACCCGGTTTTGTCTCAAGTTTAATTCGGGCCCCAGGGATGAAACTAACGTGACAATAGTTTTTGGCTGCGGGACCTTTTCTAACCCCTATTTTTTTTAACCTTCCCCCTTTTGTTTTTTATTTTTACCATACCCTAGGGTTATGTCCGGGGATTGTTTTATTTTAAATTTTGGTTCTAAAACCCCACCCTTGTCTACAGGTCTGGCGGGGACGGAAAACGGGGGGGCAAGCTACCACCGGGGATTTAACCCATATTCCATCCCCCCCCTTGTCCAGAGTCACAAAGAACTCATTTCCCACGCAGATGCTTTGGTCCGCTTCCCCCCAAGTTAAACAGGGCATATTTTGGGCAAAACTCCTTGTTTTTTTGGGTAGACATGGAAAGGCCACTTTGTGTTCTGATGAAGGCCTATTTTTAAAGTATTTATAAAAATTTTCCATAATGTGGGTTTTTGCCACCGGGGTCGAACCCGATGCTTCTATTTTTTTTTGTTCGGCTGGTATGCTGGCCGGGGGGGTAGTGGAAAGGGGAAAATTCTTATGTATTCCTTTTGTTTAAAAAATTCTTTTTCACACACTCTTTGGGGGGCATTTTAAATTGTTCGAAAAGCCGCGTGCGGTTTGGGTGTGTTATTGGTGGTGTGTTGGGCGTACGGCTCGGTGCGAGTGCACCACACACAGTATACGCACCAAAAACCACTCCAAAGGGGGAGATGGGGGGCGGAAGGGGAGGGGAGAGGGTGACGAGAAATTTGGAAAAGGAGGAGACTGGAAATTTTCTGATGAAGGGGAGAAGGGTGGGGAAGGAAGGGAGGAGGGGGTGAATAGAGTGAAATATTAATGAATTGTTGTGTGTGGGGGCCAGCGCAAACGTTTTTTTTGGGGCAAAAAGCTACAAGCCCTCGGGGTTCAAGGGGGGCAAAAAGCAGAGTTATGGACTGGGATCAGCAAAAAGGATGACATTGAACTCCAATCCAGTCATATGGACAATTAGGTTACCTATAGAATCTTTTTTCGGGTTCATAGTTTGCCTTCCCTTTTCTAGGCCGTTGTAAATTTGTAAGAGTTATTTTCAATTTATTATTTGGTTGAAATTTTTGTGGGGGGGTTAGGGGTGTTGGGGGGGGGGGAAAAAGATTTTTAAAATTTTTTAAGTTGGAAGTAAAAAAGGCAATTGTCTTTTTTCTTTTAATTGTGGGGGGATTGCTGTGCTGCCCCTTTTACAATTTTAAAACAGTTTCAAAAAACTAACCTCGCCTTAATTTCAGGGGGATTTTGTGTTTCATGTTAGTTTAAACGTATTTTATTTAATTTTCTGGCCAAAGGGATTTTAAAAGTTTTTCCTTTGGTGTTTTATCTCGGACAAACTTTTTGCCAGTTTTGATGGGAAAAGAAAAAAGGGTTCAAAATCTTTCAATTTCAAACCAATCATTTTCCCCCAAACCCTACCCCCGGCAAAAGCCAAACAAACCAAATCCTTTATCTTTGTCAAAAAGATTTTTAACTTTTTTGCCATTTAACTTTACCCAATGTTATAGGTAACAGGCATGTTGCGTGTTTACGGGAATAGGCGTTTCAAAGTTTTAACCAGTTTTAAACCATTTGGTTATTTCCTATTGTAGGTAAAAGGGTTTCCCCAATTAATTTTTTGTTTTGGGATGATTATAGGGGATACAAACAAACTCTTTTTCTTTTTTTAAAAAATTTCAACTTTTTCAATCAATTGTCAAACCCTACCCGGCATAGTACAGTTATTTGAGATAAACATTTCCAAAAATCAATCGCAAACAAATCGTCTCATTGTTTGTATTTGTTTACCAGCTTTTGGCCTTGTTCACTGAGCGCAAAATTTGGATGTTACCCAGACAATTTTTACTTAATTTTTCCCCAAAACCACCACCCCAAACCCCACTAAATCCCAAACCACTTTCCAAAACAACAAAAACCCACCTCCGAGTAGGAGGCAGCATAGGGGGGAAAAAGAAGAGTATTGCGAAAGAGAACGGGGGAAAGAGGGAGGGGGATTGGAAGGGGGAGTGGCAAAGGAGGATAAAAAGAAAAAAGGACGTTAACAAAAATTGAATAGGAAGAAGAATTGGAAGAAAAAGAAAGGGTAAAGAGGAAAGGGGAAAATCCCCAATGGCTGTAATACAAATTCTTTAATTGTTGAGTTTTAAACCATTCCCCTTTTAGGAAATTGGGGGCCGAAATCAGAAATCAAATAAAATTGAAGTTTTAAATTAGCAAAGATCTTAAAAGGGTTAAAATTGTAACTGTTTTTATCCCTTCAAGGTGTGGTCCAAGGGTTTTTAAAAATTTTTTCCCTTTTCAGAAAGCTTTACAAGGGGGCAGGTTACTTACCATTTTAGGGTTGAGTCTCCAAAGTTTTTGGAAGTACTTTCCTCCCTTTTTTTTTGGTACAATTTTATGGATTTGTCATTTGTAACTTCTCATAACCAGAAATTATTGAACCTCACAAAATGAAGCATTCACCCCATTTTTTAAGCATTTTCCTTAATTTACTGGATTGGACTCTTTCCCCTTTACATTTTGTTTATTGCTCTTTAACTTCGGGGGTTTCAGGTGGTTCATCGGGATGGGGCCTTGCACATTTCTTTCGACAATTTTTTTCACTTTCATCTGTTTTATTTCAAAGGGGGAACACACGGGGGTTTCATGGTCATAACATGGGGGTTCTTTTGTTCCGTTTCATTTAACGGGAAGGGGTTGTCCTTCCCAATGTTGGATCCCTCACTTTTCTTTTAAAATCTGGGTCTATTTGGGGGCAAAAAAATAATACTTTTTTTGGTGTTTTAAAATATTTTTTATTTCCTTTCTTATTTTGTCAATGGCATCTTCCTTTGTCTTTTCCTTCAAAACTCCTCAGGGCTTGTATGTGCCATGGATTAGGGGTTTAACCAAGCCATTGTTTTTTTTTTTCCTCCAACGTTTTTCCCAACTTCTGCTGTAAAGCAGGTTTAAAGGCCATTTATCCAAACAAAGGGGTATTGTACTGGCTTCTTAACCTTTTTAAAAACAAAATTATTTTCCTGAATGGGAAATTCTTTCGGGTTACCAAACCGGAAGCCCAAAAGAGAGTTAAGAAGAATGTAAATGAACAAGGAGAGCCAGAGTCTAAGAGAAGAGTTAAAAAAAATGTTTCTTTGTGAAAAATTTTAGACAAAAAAATATTAATTAACATTGCTTTTTGGACTTGTTATTTTTTCCCATTTTTTCCTTAAACCATAGAATAGAAAAGTAAAGCATAAACAATAAGAAAAATCTAAACCCCCCTTTAAGGGTTTATCCAAACACCCACAACAACCCACCTACACACACACACACATCACAATCACACACACACTCAACACACACCATCACATCAACACCGTCCACCATCATCATCACACACACATCACACACTCACACCCACACACACATCATATAAAATATATTTTTAATACTGATAATAAATTAATTTTAATATTATAATTAATTTATCAAAACCAGGTAACCCAAAACCAAGCCATTTCAACCTTTGGGCCTTACACCATGCCAGAAACCAAAAACAAAAAAAAAAACAAAAACAAAAAAAAAAAATAAAAAAGAAAAAGAAAAATAAATGAAAGAAAAGCAAAACAAAAAAAAAAAATTAAAGGCGACGAGATAAAAAAAAAAAATACAACAAAAAAAAAAAAACAAAGGAAACAAAAAAAAAAATACGAAAAAAAAACTCGAACACGAACCAAATCAAGTACCCCAAACACAAAAAAGTAACAAAAAAAACCAATACACAACCCCAAAAAACCAAAGTAAAAAAAATTTTTATTTTTAAAAAAAAAAAAAAAAAAAAATTAATATATATCACTTAATTTTTAGTTTTTAAACAAATGAGTGGGATGAAATCCCACCCATTCCTGGGTTTCCCCCTTTAATTGTGTGTGTGTTGTATTTGTTGGGGTTGTGTGTGTGTGTTGTGTGTGTGGGGTGTGTTTTGTGTGTGGGGGTGTGTGTGGTGTGGTGTGAGTGGGGAATAAAAAAGATTTTGCTTCCCATGTAAACTGATGATGACATCATTTGAACAGTGAGCTGTTTCCATGATGTTGGTGTTCTTCCTTCCTTGATCCCTCTGAAGCTGTCTCATGGACAGATGGAGCAGAGGGACTCTGAGCACCACAGCGGATCCAGTGGAGAAACTCCCTTTGAATTTGGTTCCAGTCAGGCAGTAGAGAACAAAGTTGATGGCACTGTTGGTGAACATTAGAATTTGTGTTGCTGCGTAAGGGATTTCAAGTTTTGCATATATTTGAGGGGGGTTGGTACAATATCCAAATTTTGGTTATCCACAGTAAGAAAACGCATAATGGCGGGGGTTAACACCAGAAAGCACAGGATATTGTCAAAACCATGACAGTGTTCTGTAGGAAGTTTTCCTCCGCTGTCAGTGCTGTGTGCAGTGTTGACATTGATCCACACGTGCAGAGATGGAATAGGAAGAAGACACTGCTTTAAAAAGACGGGACAGACAATATTAATGTCACAGACAATCATACGAACTGGGCAAGAGGGAATTCATGAACAAAATTCCCCAATTTAAAACCAAAATGAGAAGTGGGAATTACTGCCTGCTTGGATACACCAATTGTCCTCACTGATGTCAAACCCAAAATCAGAATATAAAAAATAAAAGCACATGCAGAGAGGACAAGTGTTGCTATGACAACCCACGTTCTTTGACAGTGCACATCAACTCGCTTCTGTGTGGCCACAGGACCGCCTTTGTTCTCTGCACTGTCACACAGGTCACCAGCCATGCGGGACGTAATCATATGACATAGACCAGGAAAAAAGCGAAGCTTACGATGACCACATGCAAGTGTCAAATTTACCTTGAAACTTTCCAATCCAGAGGCGTTGGAAAACCAGTGCAAAGAAAGGTTAAGATCAGACACGGCAAGGGACACAAGTATAGCATGCTGAGAAGAGTTGTGGTCCTTGATACCACGCATGACGCAGATGGTGGCGATGTTTCCAAAGCCTCCCAACAGAAGAATACAGGGAGGACATATTTTATTGATGATCACAGAGACTTGGTATTCCATGTAATCCATGTATGATGACTCCTCTGTCTGGTGTGTAGTGTTGTCCTGTAGTCCATCACTGTCACTTGGAGAGCTGTTCATGCTTGATATATACCAAACAGATTCTTGCAAAATGGATTTCCTGTAAACAGGGAAAAATAAATTCACACAAGCACACACACACACACAACAAACAAACAAACAACAAACACACATACAGAGGCAGACAGACAGACAGACAGACAGACAGAAACAGACAAGAGAGAAGAAGAGAAGACAGACAGACAGACAGACAGACAACAGAGAGGAGAGACAGAGAGAGAGAGAGAGACACAGAGAGAGAGACAGAGAGCTAGAGCTCTAAATTCTGAACATGTTCTATATGTGCCTTGTCCTCAGGCCACAATATCAGTACACACCGGTTTTGGGAGGGAGGGAAACCAATATACTGATATGGTGTAAAACACAGTGTGTCATGAAAACCAACAAGCAATTCTTTGTGAATCAAGATCACTAAAATCAAGGTTAAAACTTCATAGCGCAAGAATGTTGCTATTGATAGGTATCAAAATAAGTACGTAAAAAGGGTTATAAATAGATAGATAGATAGATAGATAGATAGATAGATAGATAGATAGATAGATAGATAGATAGATAGATAGAAGATAGATAGATAGATGAGATGATGGATGGATGGATGGATGGATAGATGGATGGAGAGAGAGACCTCAGACTTCAGACTTTTACTGTACATCGGCCTTAGGCCACAATACAAAAGAATGGTGGGTGTAAAGTGTGGGCATATGACATGGGTATTACAAACACATCACCATCAGCATATATGTATATGAAATAATATAACAGCAATAATTAGACACGAAAGTTATATAATCCATATCTTAAACGTTCATCACGAAGTAATTCATGTACGTCACAATCAACCGTGATTTAAATGTAGAACAATTTCTAGAGAGTTATGTTATTTCTTCTGTTGGTTGCATGAAAAATAAATCGTGATAAATTATATCTATCAGAAGGTACTGCAGCTTTTAGTAGCACATGTAAAGGAAGTCTTTTAGAATATTTAAGAAACCTTTCCCTCAAATCTTCATAGACAGGACAATGCAACAAAAAATGTTCTTCATTCTCTATTTGGCCTTTACAATCAGGACAATGCTTAACTTCGTTTAAACTATTATACCTCTGTGTATTATTGTGCAATGGTAAAACATTGAAACGCACTTGTGTAACTGCAACGCGGAAACAATATATATCCATGTCACTAATACACTTTTCTTTTTCAAAAATAGTCTTAAAGTTTCTATAACCATCATATCCCATACGGTCTCTAATGGTGCCAGTCCATTCCTGGGCAAACCAATCTACAATTCTTTGTTTAAAGACATGCAAGAACATTTTTATGTCACCTACTCCTTGGTTTAACCAAACGATATTATATCCAGTAAAACATAATATTTCCCTGATTTTAGAGGCCCAACATTGTTTGCCTTTGTTATCTAATTCTAATAACATATGGTAAGCTTTATGTGGCAATCTTTCAAAATCCATGTGTAATAATTTAAACCAGAATCTTATGCATGCAACACATGTATTTACATACAGTGGGTACCTGCCGAGATCTCCGTAAACCATTTTATTTGGTGTCCTGGCAGGCACACCTAAGAACCTTTTACAAGCAATCAAATGGACTTTTTCTAGATGTTCTAGTCTGTTCAACCCCCCAATTTCAGTTGAATATAACAATATTGGTTGGATTTTGGTATCAAAATTTTTAAAGAATGTATTTACTGTCATTTCCTTGCACTTCTGGAAAACTTTGTGAAGCTGTATGACTGCTTTTTTGCCTTTAGTAGCTAGATGCGATGTACCTCTCTTTGCGCTAATCATACATGTAAAATTAAATTACAAATAACAATAATTGTTAACTACATCTAATCTTTTATTATTAAAAAAAACATTTTTATGTTTTCCTAAGCATCCCCCTTTCCTGAAAACCATAATCTTAGTTTTTTCTATGTTTACACTTAATTTCATATTTCCACAACAAGTTTCTAAGACTCTTAATTGGTGTTGTAAGCCAGTGGGTGTAGTTGACAACAATGCCACATCATCAGCAAATAACAAGACAAACAACTAAAAAATATCCGGAAACATTTGAGCCCCATGCTTACCTTTTTCAGTCATAACGTTTGCTAACTGTTAATGCACATAGAAAACAATGTGAGGCTTAGAACACAACATTGTCTAACTCCCATAGGTGTTTGGAACACATCAGTTAATTCAAAATTTGCTCGAATACATGCTGATAATGATTTATACATGGCTCTAAGTGATGCAAAAAACTTACCCTTTACACCTTGGTCATTGATATAACGTAACAGCCTATCGTGATCCACTGAGTCAAAGGCCTTTTTAAAATCTACAAAAGCAACATATTATTTTCTTCCTTTTTTAGCCATATAGTTCTGAATAGTAGCATGCGATGTAAATATATGATCAGTTGTGGAATACATTTGCCGAAAACCTGCCTGACATTCTGAAATGAATTTATTGCTTTCTAACCACTCATACAACCAAGCATTCAAAATTGTAGTGTAACATTTAGATACTATACTTAAAAAGAGACACACCTCTTTAGTTGTCAACATCCTCAGGATCTCCTTTCTTTTACAAAGGAATGATTATGGCTTTGGACCATTCTTGTGGGTATATGCCTTTGTCAAAGATTACATTAAATAGCCTTACTAGAAATATATTGACATTTCCACCGCCATTTTTTAGCATTTCTGCAGATATTTCATCAATACCACTTGCTTTATTGTTTTTCAGTTTTCTAATAGCATTTGTAACTGCTACTTCTGTTATCTTTTTATTTAACACATGGTCTATTTCCTCAGATACATTGCTTACTATATCAAAATCCTCACTACATTCATCATTATTACCCTGGACGACTTTTCTAAAGTGGTTAAACCAGTCATCTGTAGTAATGTTGTTTGTAACTCTTTTCTTATTTCCAAGACCCACCTTCTTAATTTCTTCCAAAAAGTAGGACTGTTAACCTCATTTGCTAGCCTTTCATGTTTTGTATGTCTTCTGTTTATAAGTGCAAGTTTCTTAAGCTTTCATCATGGCTTGGCCTTCGCAAACGAAGAGTCTCTTAAGGGCACTGTCCACTGTTCTGGTGTCAGGCTCGTTATCTTCAAGGATTAGGCACTGTCAGTCGTGCAGCTGTGTGGCTGTTCACAATGCGTGACAAACAAACCCGGCCACAGCAGCTGAGGGGAAAGTCGATTCTGGGGTTGATGTAGAGGGGACGCGGTTCTTCCTCCTCATTCACCTCTCCTCAAGGGCCGCTCTGTGATTGTCCTCAAAGTAAGAGACCGACTGATGCACAGTGTGTCGCCAGGCCTGCCGGTCAGCAGCAAGGACTGACCACTGGTTATGGTCTATGAGGCAGGCTGACAGAGATTTCTTCAGAGAGTCTTTAAATCTCTTCTTTGGTGCGCCTCTGTAGCGGTGTCCGGTGGAAAGTTCACCGTAGAGAACCATCTTCGGTAGGCGATGGTCCTCCATTCTAGAGACATGCCCTGCCCAGCATAGCTGCATTTTCAGCAACATGGCCTCAATGCTGGTGATCCCTGCTTGCTCCAGAACCTCAGCATTTGTGGTGAAGTCGCTCCAGTGGATGTCGAGGATGGAGCGGAGACAGCGTTGGTGGAAGCATTCCAGAATTTGCAGGTGGTGTCTGTATGTGACCCATCACTCAGAGCCGTACAGGAGGGTGGTCAGTACCACGGCTCTGTAGACACTGATCTTGGTGTCTTTCTTCAGGGTGTTTGTTTTTCCAGACAGGTGGTAGATTCTGCCGAAAGCACTGTTTGCCTTTGCCAGTCTGTTGTCTACATCTTTATCAATCTTTGCGTCAGAGGAGATTGTGCATCCCAGGTAGGTAAACTGCTGGACTGTCTTCAGTTCTGTCTCATCAATTGTAATGTGAGGTGGGTGGTACGCTACCTCAGGTGCTGGCTGGTAGAGAACCTCTGTCTTCTTCAGGCTGACTTTGAGTCCGAAGAGCTGGGCTGCCTCTGCAAAACAGGATGTTACATGCTGCAGGGCGGTTTCTGTGTGGGCTATAATGGCAGCATCATCAGCAAAAAGTAGCTCTCGAATTTGTTGCTCCAGGGTTTTGGTGTGGGCCTGAAGACGCCGCAGGTTGAATAGGCTGCCATTTGTGCGTTAGCGTATGAAAACTCCGTCTTCGTCATCAAGATCTTCTGTGGCCCGCTGAAGCATCATGCTGAAGAAGATAGTGAAGAGGGTTGGTGCAAGGACGCAGCCCTGCTTCACCCCGTTTGTAATTGGGAAAGGCTCTGAGAGGTCGTTGCTGTTTCTGACCTGGCCACGCTGGTCTTCATTAGCTGGATCACCATGTTGAGAAACTTTGGGGGACAGCCAAGACGCTCCATGATCTGCCACAGGCCCTTCCTGCTCACAGTGTCAAATGCCTTGGTTAAATCAATGAAGGTGATGTACAGTCCCTTGTTCTGTTCACGGTCTGGTTCTGGTCTTCGTGCTCAGACAACTTAGGTTTTAGCAACTGTTTATATCTCTCTCTAGCTTCTACATATATAATTCTATCTTCCTCATTCCTGGTAAATCGAAAATTAAAAAGTTTTCTTCTAGTTTCTTTTTTCACGTTTTTACACTTATCACCAAACCATGCTGACCTTGTCTTTTTGTTGAAACCAGTTTTCTTAACCATACACCTGCTAGCATCTTTCAGACGATGTACAAATATTTCAAGGGCACTATCCACATCTCTTTCTAAATCCTTTACAGCTATCAACATTTTGTTTTGAATATCTTTGCTCTCCCATGATTTAGCAAACTCATCTTTGTATGTTTCATTCCAAATGCACTTTTCATATACTTTATTTTCATTTTGCTTTTCTTCAATATATCCCCTTTCTGATTGTCCCCTATCACTACTTTCATACTTACAGGCAAATGGTCTGATTCTACAATGCTCTCTACCTCTAAAGCTGAAATATGAACAGATGAATAAAGTTCTACAGATACAATAAAATAATCTACCATACTTTCACCAAAATGTCCTATAAATGTACAATTATCATCAAAGCCTGGCTCACTAAGGCCATTGAATATTACACAGTCATGCATGTTGCACAGTTCAATTAATTGTTCCCCAAAATTGTTTATGGTATCATCTTGAGATTTCCTTGGATAATGACTGTAGTCAGAAATCAACATTTGTTCAAAATCACTGTTATCTCCGTTAAAGCTATAGTTTTCCATTGCAGTTCTTGCATTTAAATCTCCACTAAGCAGAACGAAAAAATTGCCATGCTGTTTATATATATCTGCTAGGCATTGATCTAATAATTCAATTCCATATACACCATGTTGTGACCTCCAGAACAAAGAGTCACAAGGTGGTATATATGAACAAATCATAATTATGTTCTTCTCTGTGGAAAAGAGGTGTCTGTCTATTTGCAAAACTACTGTATTTTCTTGTTCTACCTGGATGCGTGTAATAGAATCAGCAAAAGATTTACTTATCATTACAATTACTCCACCAGAGTATCTTCCATGATGGGATAGCTTCTTTGCTTTGGTAGTGAATATTACATAGTCATTAAATAAAGTTGACTCAAAATCAAACGCTATGTAAGTTTCAGTTAGACATAGGAAGTCATAAGACACTAGAAAATTAATAAATTCAGTGTTTTCTAACTTTTGTAAAAGTCCATTAACAATACAAATCAGAAATTTAACACATTGCATATTTACACTATGTACATTAGGACTTGTTCCAATTTGAGATGTTGATACAGGGGACTGACTACTAAGTACTGTGGCCTGGCCGTGTCCCTATTTGTTGGTGTGTGGGACACCATTCTTTTTAGTCTGGAGTCTATGAGGTTGGGGTCTCTGCTTACCCCCTGCATGCTTTGCAGAGTCTGTTTTTTTTAAATGACTCAACAATGCTGCTTTGACTTGTTGATCTTGCAGCAGTTTTTCTCTGATCTGATCTGCAGCACGTGAACTAGATGCCGTCTGCCTTGGATGTAAAGCATGGGCAGAAGGTGAAGACCCTTCTGGCTGACCCCCCTCTTTATCAGACCTGCTGCATGCATCGTTAGTCTTATGTACCGAGTCTTGTCCGTCTGTCATGTTGTCATTACTTTCTCCCTGCCTCAAAGTCAGTTTTGGGATAGTCTCCTCTGTCAGGTCATAGTGACTTGTGTCTTCTTCTGGGTTAGCTTCACTTGTAGCTTCTGGCTCATTTTTGTCCATGTCTTGTCTTTGGTTTACAGTCCCTGTTATTCCATCACAAGCTTTTATATTACTAGTAACTGTCATGTTACACTGAGACATACTCTCATTATTTTCTGCTATGACAGCATCACCTGTAACTGACTTGTCTTCGTCCTGATTGTCAGTACTGCTGTCATCTTCCTTGTTGCTAAAAATGTCACTGTCAGCTGTATTGTCATTATTGGAAACCTCTGCCCGTAATATGTCATTTATTGTGTCACTTCGTTTTTGCTCATTATGGTCAGCAGTATTAAATTCTTCCTCCTCCTCGGGAGGTGTCACTGCTTGCCTGCTCATCAGCTGATGTTGCCCAGATTTTGTACCTTGAACCCCCTCTGATTTGAAGCTACTGTCATATCTAACTGCCTTTTTATCCCTGTTTTTGATCATCACCATTCTTTTGTGACTGGTAGCACTATGACCTCTGGCTTGACCAAATTTTGTCACTTCACTGTACAAGCGTGTGCCAGGGGTCACAGGCAAACATTCCTTTTCAGAGTAGTCCTGATGGCTGAGGGTCCTGGCCCTGACCTCCAGTCTTCGATTGGTGGTAGGGTGATTTCTCATTTCCTGTTCCTCAGAAGTATCATGACGCCTTGGAGACCTGAATTGCTGAGGTTGCTCCAGTCTCCTGTGGCGCCTGTCTGCTGATTCAAAGTTGCCCTGTCTGGCTGCAGAGTGGTGACTCCATGGCTGCTCTCTGTAGCGTGACATGGACCTGCCTCCTGCTTGGGGACCACTGGGACGCTGACCATATCTGCCTTCCTCTTCATGCCAGGGATAGGAATATGCAAGGTCTTCATTGTTATTGTTCCTTGCAAAACTTGATGGTTGCCGGTCTTTGACATACAGCTTTCCACTGTAAATGTAGGCAATCTTGCCTTGTCCTCGATGGAATTCCACCATGCTCCTTTGACGAGTTGTGAGGTCAGCAGCCACTCTGATGCCGCTTTCCCTCAAACTGTCTCTCAACTCTCTGTCAGACAAAACTGCCAGTTTGTCCGCAAAGCGACAAAGACAAAACCGTACCAGAATGGGACGAGCATTGTGTGGGTGTGGTCTCCCCATTCTAAAGGCTCTGGAGATATCTTCTTGATGCCAGTTTTGTGCTAGGGAGTGATCATTCAGTATATCAATAATGATTTGGGTTGTCAAAAACTCATCCTCTTTGTCACACTCAGATATACCCATAAATCTGAGGTTGAAAGCCTTTGCATCTTGCTCTGCTGACTCCAACTTTCTTTCCAGTACATCCAACCTGTCCGTCATAGTTGTATTGTTTTCTTGCAGTTCTTTTATGTCCTCTTTGTTTACAACTACACTTTCTTTTAATTCACTGATTTCAGCCATAAAGTTTGATAGGCTGCTCTCTAATGTACAGAACTTTCCATCAATATCCATTTTTATTCCATTTAAATAATGCTGTAGGCTTTGCTGCATTTGCCCAAAGTGCCAGTCTATGAAGTGGAACATATTGTTTGGTGGTGGAGCATGCATAATTTGTGACATTTTCATGTGCCTGTTTTTAACAAGTGTCTGTCCACTGTTTATAAAATGAACATGAAGACACAATAAGAATTTCAGACCAATGAACCTGAATTGCACGAAGTAGAGCTTGAGTGTTCTGTGGCATTTTTCAAGCGCCTATATTTTGTCATCCAGTGTTTATCAAATAGGCACAAAACACCTGAAGATAACAACCATTTGGCACAGGCAAAGCACACATGGCCTTACTCACCAAGCAGCACAGCCCAGCTTTCCCCCACGATCAGCACCACAGTTTATGCACGTGCAACTTGATACGAAATGTTGGTGGAGAGAGGCTAGGAAATCTGCTTACCTGTCACTTGAAAATAAGTCTTTCTTTGCACCATGTACCTTTTAAAATACCGACCACAGTCTTCCTTCTGCCACCTTGACATCAAACAACACACCTGAAGGCACAAAGTCACTGCACACATGCTTGCCAAAAATAACTTAGATACATCCATCGAAACAGGCACATTTGTACATTTAAATGGGAGAGCTGTTCAACACGTCTGTCCTCTGTCATTGCCACACCACGCCCCTCGATGGAGAGAGAGAGAGAGAGAGAGAGAGAGAGAGAGAGAGAGAGAGAGAGAGAGAGAGAGAGAGAGAGAGAGAGAGAGAGAGAGAGAGAGAGAGAGAGAGAGAGAGAGAGAGAGAGAGAGAAGAGAGAGACAGAGGAGAAGAGAGAGAGAGAGAGAGAGACAGAGAGGAGACAGAGAGAGAGAGAAGAGACAGAGAGAGAAGAGAGAGAGAGAGAGAGAGAGAGAGAGAGAGAGAGAGAGAGGAGAGAGAGAGAGAGAGAGAGAGAGAGAGAGAGACAGAGAGACAGAGAGACAGAGAGACAGAGAGACAGAGAGAGAGAGATTTTGATTGATTGATTGATTTTGATTTATTCTTTTATATCAAGGATAATGGGATAAGCACTCTTATGTATTTTTTCATACAATCCCCGTGTGTATGCAGTTTTTGTAAATGTCAATTGTTCCCACTGGCACACAATGGCCTACTTTTACGAAAAGCGGAACAGGATTTAACGTGTGGGCAAGATGTTCTGAGAGAGAGAAGAGAGAGAGAGAGAGAGAGAGAGAGAGAGGAGAGAGAGAGAGGAGAGAGAGAGAGAGAGAGAGAGAGAGAGAGAGAGAGAGAGAGAGAGAGAGAGAGAGAGAGAGAGAGAATGAATGAAGATGAATGAATGAATGAATGAATGAATTAACATTTTTATTGGGGGAAAAGATTAAGCACAATGGTGGCTTGTTTTTATCCAGCCC
Source organism: Stramonita haemastoma (assembly GCA_030674155.1). NCBI lineage: Eukaryota > Metazoa > Mollusca > Gastropoda > Neogastropoda > Muricidae > Stramonita > Stramonita haemastoma. Next base: position 3,115,718 of record CM060339.1, on the reverse strand, counting down.
TCTTAAAAAAAGAAAAAAAAAGAAAGTGAATCAATCAACCAATCAATCCAATCGCGTAATTCAAGTATACAGCTATGAAAATCAAAATTTGGTGAATAAATCAACCAATCGTATGATTTGAGCATAAATTTTTAACATTTAAAAAGAGAGAGAGTGAGTGAGTGAGAGGAATAAGGTGCAGGTTGTTATTGTCTTTTTCAGCTCCTGAAGAGGGTAAAAAGAAATGGACAAAGAAAAGAGAAAAATAAAATAGAGGGAAAGAAGGAGAGGAGGAGCAAGAGGAAGTGGAAGAGGAGAGAAAAATAAGGATCAGGGAAACAAGAGAGAGAGAGAGAGAGAGAGAGAGAGAGAGAGAGAAAAGAGAGAGAGAGAGAGAGAGAGAGAGAGAGAGAGAGAGAGAGAGAGAGAGAGAGAGAGAGAGAGAGAGAGATTACATGGAACATTTCTCAGTGGATGGTAAACAAATTTAGACAATAGATGAGACATTCTGAGAGAGAGAGAGAGAGAGAGAGAGAGAGAGAGAGAGAGAGAGAGAGAGAGAGAGAGAGAGAGAGAGAGAGAGAGAGAGAGGAGAGAGAGAGAGAGAGGGACAGACAGACAGACAAACAGACAGACAGACAGAGACAGAGACAGAGGGGGGGAGGGCACAATTACACAGACAGTAATCAGAGAAGGTAACTGGGTAACAGTGTCAAGAAAGTTTGCTATACACAACAATAATTAATAGAAGATAAAATATAAGTGTATAAGAATAGTTTTCTGGCATGTAAGTTGCTTGGTTTTGCATAACCGGTACACTTGTTTGGAAACTGTTTGGCAAAGCTTATGTATCAGGCGACTGCTTGGAATTTCTTGGAAGGATCGGAAAACAAACACCTATGTGCGAAGTCAAGTTGCATTGATGGCTGGTCCTCAGGAACCCCTACTAGCCACTGTCAAGAAAAGGAAGCTGGCATGGTTCGGCCATGTCACACACCACAACACCCTCCCCAAGACAGTCCTACAAGGAACGCTAAAAGGTGGCAGACGCCGAGGCAGACAAACCAAAAACTGGACGGATAACATAAGGAGTGGACCCGCCTGGACAGTCCAACACTCACTCGGAAGGCGGAGAACAGGGTTGGATGGCGACGGCTGGCTGCAGAACCGTCTCTCATGTCTCCTCCACGACCGTTCCGGTCATGAGAAAGAAGAAGAAGAAGATGTATGTGCGCCATCCATGAAATGTTGTTGGAAATCACAATACCTAGAAGTTTATAATTATCAACTTCGCCAATAGTTTCAGTGTTGATTGATATAAGTGGAAGTCTAGTTGCCATGTTTTGTCTTTTTTGTCGTGTTGTAATAAGCATGGCTTTGGTCTATTGGGGGTTATGCTACATGTGTTTGTAATTGCACCATTTGCTTAAAGCATCAACACTATCTTATAATGAGGTAGTTATTTTGTTAAAGCTGGTGTGACTAGTATGAAGTGTAGTGTCATCCAAAAAAAGTTGCATGATTCTTAGATGTAAAGTGAAACGTCATTAACGTATATAGAAAATAAAAGTGGGCCTAAAACAGACCCTTGTAGAGTTCCATATTTTACAAGTAGTATACACAATGATGTGGTATTGGTCAAAATATATTGTTGTGTGTTATGCAGGAAATATCTGATTAGCATCAAACTGTGATCACATATTTAAATAGATCAATAGTTTTCTGCATAGCAGTTCGTGGTCGATTACATCAAAGGCTTTGGCAAAGTCTACAAAAAGGGCTCCACAAAATTTGTTATCCTTTATACTGTTGTGCCAAGTATCTAAAATGCTAGTAAGAGCTGTGTTACATGATTATTTTTTCCTGAAATATGATTGGTTATCAATTAAAAGACTGTCTAGGCATTTCGGTAATAAGGAGAAATCTTCTGAATAACGACACTACTACTACTACTACTACTACTACTACTATACTACTACTACTACTACTACTACTACTACTACTATACTTATGATACATGGAATTTATAGTGCTATATTTCGCCCAAAAAGTCAAAACACTTGCATTTCACATATACAACACGGAAGTAATCAATAACAATAAATAGTTTTAGCAAATGCGCCAACATAAGCCAATACAACTCATCAGCTGTCTTAGATAGTGAAGCACACAAAAGTTTGACAATCATACTCGAAAAAATGGACCTCTTATCAAAATTATAGCAAAGACACATTGGTCACGAGCAATAAGAAAAAGAAACAACACAAGAAAGTACCACTAACCATTGATACCCTTTGTCTTGTACAAAAGACTGGACAATCAAAGGCCCAGTGAAAAGCAAACGTTCAATAGAAAAAAAATGTAACAAGGGGAAAACTATATACTTATGAAAGTAGGCAAAAACAGTGAGGGAAAAAAACAAAAATGAAAGGAAAGAAACAAAAGTCTAGCTTTACCTGACCACAGCAAACGAACATTTGGTTGCGCAGTAATTTTTATGGTAAAAACCAATTGCAGCACTTGGTTATATGCCCATCACAAGCACAGACACAAAACTACAAGATACAAAAATTGGTAAGAGAAGGAGGAGGAGTTAAGGGGGAAGGGAGGGAGGGGGGGTCACGGAGAAGTTAGGAGATGATTATGCCAGTGCTGATTGATTTGGAAGCTGTTACAGACTTTACGAAAAGCATTTCCATTGACAACTTTCTGTACAAAGAGAGCTTTTTAAAAATAAACTCTATTTTGGGTGGTTAGAATATTCGTATGCTTAAAATTCATTATGAGAGAGAGAGAGAGAGAGAGAGAGAGAGAGAGAGGAGAGAGAGAGAGAGAGAGGAGAGAGAGAGAGAGAGAGAGAGAGAGAGAGAGAGAGGAGAGAGAGAGAGAGAGAGAGAGAGAGAACACTGAACACTGAACACTGAAATGGTTTTAATTGCACATCGGCCTTGGGCCACAATACAATGCACAGAGGATTTTGGAAAGCATCACGATATAACGCATTGCATAACACACAGTAATCAACATTCGATACATATTTATGCATTTATAGCATACTGAACAGATGTAAGGTGCTGATTAGATAAGTTTGCTGAGTTTTCACTTCTCCAGTATTATTGGAATCAAGATTACGGGTAACTACAAGAACATGGTGAAAAATGTTCCATATTTTGTGGTTACTTCTATGAAAATGAAAGATTTTGTTTTCGTCCTGTGGTGGCCTACTACTCTCACATCTCAACACTTATGTAACTTTTCTTCCTTCTGATGATATACAACAAAACCACATTTGCAAAAAAATATGTCTTTCTTTGTCATTATTTGTTTGTCCTTGAATGCAAAACTGTTAACATTCTATATTACCCACCATTCCACGCATTTTGCTGCACACTGATGCACCAAGCTTTTATACAAATGAAACATGTTGAGAAACACAAAAAATACTTTACAATCACATCAAACCAAACACAGCTACTGGACAGACTATTAAAGAAACATTTGTAATGTAGCCTACATTTTACATTAAGTTGATGATAGGCTAGTTATCACGGTAGAGTTGCAGATTAGAATACCAGTGTTGCACAACAACATTGACCCTGTAATAGTCCATTGGAGTTGTTTGCTGGTATTGCATAAAAAAGAAAGTTGATACTTCAAATCAATAGGCAGTTGCACTCACATAGAAGTACAGGTCATGATAAGCTCAAATGCCTTAAGATATTTTCTTCCGTCTGTTGATTGCATGGAACACATACTTTGATAGATTATATCTATGGATAGGGTTTGTGACTCTTAGCAAAACATGCAAAGGAAGATCTTTTGTTTCCTTTAGAAATTTGGACCTCAAATCATCATACACTGGACAGGCAAACAAAAAGTGATGTTCATTTTCAATATGATTTTTACAGGATGGACAAGCTTTATCATGATTAGAATCCTTGTAGCGATTTACATTGTTATTCAGTGGCAGAACGTTGAATCTAACATGCGAAATAGCAACACGGAAACAATATACATCAATATCTAGAATATATCGTTCTTTTTCAAAAACAGACTTGAATGAATTGTAAGTTTG
>CM060339.1:3091664-3106664 GCA_030674155.1 Stramonita haemastoma | reverse complement strand
GCATCACACTCGTCCCGTCTCAAGGAAGAAAACAGTTCGTAGAACTCCTGAAGCTTAGGGTGGTTTATGTTCTTACAAACAATAGCCTTCAGAGCAGAGAGCAAATCCGCACAGACCAAGAAATCTTTCTTTCCTGACCACCGAATCAGTTGCAGGGACAAGACAAGAGCACTAAGTTCAGCCATGTACACCGAGGCATTCGAAGGCAGATGCTCAGAAAGCTCTGACTCCTTGATGGTGGAACAATAGGCAGCGCAAGCCACCCCTCTTCAGACTTGGACCCGTCTGTGAAAACACTGGTGAAGGACGGATAAAACATACAGAGTTATCAGGAAAAAAATCTTGTATGCCTCAAACTGGTGACATCTTTCCTATGAGCAGCAAGATCAAAACAGACAGCTGCGGTTTCCACCATCCACATAGGCATCTCAGGAAACTTGGGAAGGTCGCAGATGACACCCAAATCAATACCCATCCCCGAGATGAGGAAGGATTCGAATGCCCGAGGCGGGGTTGCAGAGGGCGATTTCTCAAACATGGCCTGAAACCGGGGATTGAAAACACAATCGTAAGCGGGTTGTTATACTCCAACTAGAGCTCCATGTAATAATTTAGCATCAGTTTCTGATGGCGGTTTGCAAGAGAGGGCTCTCCTGCTTCCGCGTACAGACTGTTCACTGGCGTCATTTGGAACCTCCGAGACAGATCCTGAGCCTCTGGTGGTGGATAGGGTCCAGTGACTTCAGGTAAGAAGGCCTCACCAAACTGTAAACCTGACATCCGTAATCAAGTTTGGAGTGCACCAGCGCCCTGTAGATATGCAGCAGTGTTCTCTTATCCGTTCCTAATCAGTATGGGCGATCACCTGCAAGAGGTTCAGGGCTTTCTGACAGGACGTTCTCAGGTGTTGGATGTGACTTCTGAAATTCAGTTCCTGGTCAAACACAATCCCTAAGAACTTGGCCTCCGTCACCGCCGGGATGGTGGATTTTCCCAAGCGAATGAAGGGGTCTGGGAAGTGTCTTTAAACTTGTTAGTGAAGTGGATGCACTTCGTTTTTGCTGCTGAAAACTTGAATCCGTTGTCCTCTGCCTATTCCTGCACCTTGTTCACACAGAGTTGTAGCTGTCTCTGAACTCCCGCAAAAGTACTGCCCTTAGCGTACAAAGCAAAGTGCTCCACAAACAGGGAACATTCCACACTTGTGTGATGGACTGACTTGACACTGTTGTTGATCTTTATACTGAAGAGAGCAGGAGAAAGGATGCTCCCTTGCGAGACCCCCATCTGTTGCTAAAAAGTATCTCAGAGCATGGAGCCCACCCTCACCTGGAACCGTCCCTTGGCCAGAAAGCTCTTTAAAAACAGTGGCAAAAACCCAAAAACCCAACAGGTCCAACATGATGCGATACTCTCATGCAGTGTTGTAGGCCTTTTCCAGATCGAAAAAAACAGCCACCACATGCCGCCTATTGACACAGACACTGCACACCTGTCCAGGGCACCTGTCTCTCACGTGGCTGAACTTGTGATACTTGAAACACCTCAGCAGAGAGGGGACATAAGGCGAGACCTTTATGCTAAGGTATTCCACCTTGATGTTCTGAAGCAGCAGGGTTGTGCAAAATGTCAGAAATAAGGTGTTCCTGGGGACCCTCCCCCCCCCCCCCCCCCCCCCCCCCCCCCTTTCCTGATCTGCACTCCATAGACGTCCACAACGCCTTGAGAGGCCAGCTCAGTCTTAATTTCTGCCTCGGACACCCCTGCAGGTCCCTGCACCTGATGACCCCTTTGCTGTTGTTCAGGGCATTGTGGGCAGTTACCCTCACAGGGCAGGTCACCAGCTTGGTACTATTTAGGAGCATTTGTGACTGTTTCCTTGACCTACATTCCAACGGAAGTGTGTCATTTCGCAATTTTTTAACAGTCTGTAAGTCCCCCAATACCTTTCAGGCCTTAGCCACTGCAAAAGGGCTCAATGTTGTCAGAGGATGCTCCTCTTCCACCCCTTCAACCACCAACCAGCTCGGCCAAAAGCCACTCCTCTCTCTAACCTCCCTCTCCGAATGACTGGACACATCCCCAACAGACTTGGACTCCCTCGGGCTTCTTTTTTGTTTTGTGGTTTGTTTTTTAGACACGGAGCGTAGGCTCAACTATGGCGGAAATACCCGGTCACCTCGGCAGAGCTGCCTGACCGAGGAAGAGGCTAAATCTACCCCTATGGAAAACGCCCGGCACGATTCCATACTGCTCGTTAGCGACTGAATGACGTTTAGCCATCCATCCATCCCTGGCCACGTCCCTCCAGCATGGGGTTACGGGTTGCGGCAACCACACGACAGCAGAGAAATGAAGAGCCGGGCAAAGAAGGCTTGATGGGGAGCTGATGATAGAATTAAAAATCCCATTGACAGAAGAGGACAGTCCACAGAAAAAGGGTGGGTGAGAATGGAGATGGGGAAAACATGACCATGAAGATGTAACAAGAAATTCCGTGACCAAGAAAAAAGGCAGGAGAATGAACCCAGAAGGCAGAAAACAGATGAAGGGAAATAACAGGTAGCAAAGAAACAAGGCAGAGGTGAAGAGAGGGACAGAGCAGAGGATTTCCTAGCACAGAACCTCCAGAAGGTGGAGATACTATTTATACTAAAAGCCCCCCCCCCCCCTTAGTATCCTCATGAGGGAATATGTGTGCATGTGGCGTCTGCCCTGCACTATGCTGTAGTGCATCATATTCTATAAGTGTAGTAGTAGTAGTGTAGTGTAGTGTAGTAGTAGTATATAGTGGTAGTGTATAGTAGTATTAGTTAGTAGTAGTAGTAGTAGTTAGTAGTAGTAGTAGTAGTAGTAGTAGTAGTAGTAGTAGTAGTAGTAGTAGTAGTAGTACTATCATATGGGCTATGCTGATAAAGTGTATGTGGTACAGGACAGCACTCTCTTTGTGCCGCGTGCTCTGTTACTTTGCAAAAGTCAGGGTAGGAGGGAACTCAGTCTGGCCCTTTTTTTGTCACATCATCTCAAAATGCGCCTTTTCCTTTCAGGGGGTGGGGGAGTGGGCGGGTATGTTGTATGTGTGAAAAAAAGCAAATTTTTTGCTTACTAAATGCATCAACTGGAAAAAAAAATTGACTTGACTTGACTTCACACACACAAACACACACACTCTCTCTCTGCTCTGTCTCTGTTCTCTGTCTCTCTCTGTGTCCGTCTGTCTGTCTGTCTGTCTGTCTGTCGTCGTCTGCGTCCGTCCGTCCGTCCGTCATCTCATCCATCATCATCCATCCATCCATCGATCTATCTATCTATCTATCTATCTATCTATCTATCTATCTATCTATCTATCTATCTATCTTATCTATCTATCTATCTATCTATCTATCTATCTATCTATCTATCTGTCTTCTGTCTGTCTGTCTGTCTGTTCTGTCTGTCTGTCTGTCTGTCTGTCTATCTATCTATCTATCTATCTATCCCTTATTCTAGTGACGGTCGGGGCACCATGAAGACATGCCCATCCCATTTAAGTTTACCTTCTTTATGATTGGTAGAAGGTTTTCACAGGGACCAGTTAATGTGTTCTCTGGGAACGGGATAGCCTAGTGGTCAGAACATTGTGCTCGCAATTTGACGACCCGGGTTCGATTCCCATTCAAGGGGATTTTTCGCCTAGATTTAACATCAGTGCTGACTTCACACTCCCCAAAAGTCCTTCAAATGAGACTATAAACTTGAGACTCCGTGCAAACGCACATAAAACATCTTGAACACGAGTTAAATCCTGTTCCGCTTTTTGTAAGAGTAGGCCATTGTGTGCCGGTAGGAAATAATGTCAAGATTCACAAAACTGCTTACACACAGGGACTGTATGTAAAAAGCACACAAGTGCTTATTCCCTCATCCTTGATATAAAAGAATAAATGAATAAATAAATAAAAGAAATCTGTAAGAGATGCTAAGAAGTCTTTGGAAGCATCCCATCTCTAATGTCTGTACTCTTCTCTCCAAATCTGCAGTCAGGGCCAAGGATTCACAGGCATACAAGAATATGGATAAGGGAGCATAGTCTGATCTTGGAGTTGAGTGAGATACTTTTTTTTTATCTTTCCAGATGGTATTCAGTTTTGACAGTGCTGTTATTGCCAGTACAATCCTGCATGCTACCTCTGGTTTGGACCCCTTGTCTAATACAACAGCTCCCAAGTACTTGAAGCTTTGAATCGTTTTCAGCTTCTGGTCATTGACCCTGATATCAGTGCTGAAGCCCTTGGCATTATTGGTCATCAGTTTGGTCTTCTCGGCACTCATTGCCATGCTGCAAAATTTAAAGGCATTGTTCAGGTGTGCTGTTAGGCTGACAAGCTCCTGTTCTGATCCTGCTAGAACGTCAATGTCATCTGCGAAGGGGAGGTTTGTGATCGTTCTGCCACCAACGCTGACTGATCCTTTATGGTGTTCTAGTGCATCAGCCATGATTCTAAGGAAGATATTGAAAGAATGGGTGGAGAGTGGACAGCCCTGCCTTACTCCAATTGTTGTTCGAAATCACTCTACAATGCTGCTGTTGTAGTACACTGCACTGATGGCCTTGTTGTACAGCTCTTCGACGACTCTGATCAGGTTCGCATTGATGCTGTACAAATTCATGGCTGCCCACTAAGCTGCATGGCACACCCTGTCGAATGCCTTCCTAAAATCTATAGATACATGGTAGAGGTCTTGTTGGTATTGAAGGTACTGCTCACATAGTATTCTGAGGTTGTATATCTGTTCAGTTATGCTACACCTTGCTTTGAAACCTACTTGTTCTTCAACAATGATTGTCTCTTCTTGTGGCTTCAGTCTGTTTAGTAAAATCTTGAACATGACCTTGCTTGTGTGGCATATGAGGTTGATTATGTGGTAACTCTGGCACTGCTGAAGACACATCACATTGTTTGTAATTTGTGCTGCAGAGAAACAGAGGGGTGACGTGATGTCACAGCTGTTGGGGAGAGTCACAGAATTCAACATCTGCAGAAGTTTGAATACAACGAGCACAACAAAAGACTGGACAATATGCTACACCACAATGGAATATAAAGAATTGAAATCCCATCTGATGTCAACTGCTTTTTGAGGCTGCAGCATGACATCTAAATCAGCATGACTACCAGTCACTGCCAGGAAGAAATCTATCCTCTCATGGAACAAACATCTGACCACCACTATGGTTTTTTGACATCACTGTAAGTGATGCTGAAAAGCATCACACAGCCTTGTTTTGCATCATCAACTTTGTGAAAATAGTGTATGGAGCTGAAATACCAATGAATACTACCTCTGGCCTAGTTTATCTAACAGGATACTGAAGATCTTCTCTAGCAAACTCAATACACCACATTGGGATATCACTCCTACACTGAACAGTGAACTGTTTTCTTCCATCCTCAGTCCAATCGATCAGGATTTAGTTGTTTTAAGGGGTCAGCCAGAACACTATGATGGCTGTTTGTTTGAAAGATTTCACATGTCTACAGAATTTAGTGGCATAGGTGTGACTCTAGGTAGAAATTCTGCATCCAGGGATGGTCAGGCTCCAGAAGAAGGCAGCACTGGCGAATCTCCTGCCTCTGGGTGTGATTCCAATGATCAGTGAGATAAGCTCACAGCAAAGGAGAAATGAGTTCGTGTGTGAATAATGTTTTGAAGCCACACTAGCTGGTTCAGCATTCATACAAAAACCATGACCTTGTAAATAATGATGAAACCTTCCGTGGTCAAGATACACAGGGGAAAAGCGCGTGCTTGCACACACGCATGCACACATGCACAGCGCGCGCACACACACACCACACACACGATTCCTACGCCAAGATGGCGAATGTTAACCTTCAGGAATTTTTGCCTTAAAAAAAGAAATGTTCAAGTGCTGGTCTTAAGAAAAAGTATGACTGTTCCACACGACAGAGTAGTCTGCTTAAAAAATGTGATACTTCAAAAGAGAAAAGAGACAAAGGTGAGGCGTGTGAAAGCGCATCCCTATCAAAACGTAAAAAGCCGAGCAATCCTAGATCTCCAACAAGAACCGGATCTACTGCTCTGACGGGTTGCAGCTCTGCCTCATCTGCTTTACTGTCTCTTCCATCGGAGCAACCACAAGATGTGATCCTGGACTTAAAGAAGACCATCGATCGTCTGTGTGATCGCATCTACGCTCTGGAAGAGACAGTGGAGAGGTTGTCAAAGAACAACGCCCAGCGCGCAACCGTAAGTGTGGCCTCGCAAACAGACACAGAAATAACACCATCAAGATCAACACTGTGTACCAAAAAATCATATGCAGAGGTCACAAAGTCAATTTCTTCAATTAATTTAGGGGGCTTTTTCAAGACAGGCATCCAACAAGCCTAAAAATGCTTTCACAAAATCTACAGGCTTCTCAGCTGAGAAGAATATGCATGCTGCTCTAATACGCAAGCTCATGACGTCAAAAATCCAAGTTCCAATTCTCTCCCCAAAGTTCTGTTACTACATGACTCAACCATGTCAAAGATCAATGCAAAGGCTTGGGGTTTAGTCCGAGCGTGAGGTATTGTAAAATCGACTAAACCTTGTTTTGTGAGATATATTAGGTTTTTCAACGGATTTTGAAACTTAATATGTCTTTATTTAAAATCCGTTGGAGGCCAAGTTGGGAATGTTGGGCAACTCTTGATATAAAGCATTATTTATCCCTACCCTAAACACTTTTCTGGCATCACTGCGGCGTTCTAAATTTAGCTGACCGGGATTTTAGAAGACCATCCCAACAGCGCGCAGGGGAAGCGGCTTCTATAAACAGTGGGCGCTGCATGCCAGGCGCCCCTGGGTTCCTTGCTTTTCACACCCAGAAACGGAATGGTTCGCTACACGACGTTCGGCGGGTTTGGCTGTAAACGTTTGTGTTGACTTCACACGTACCATGACACTTCCGTGTGTTTCTTTTGTGAAGTACAATCCTCGATTATTAAAATTCATCACCCAATTTTGCAAATTCTTGCAATCGACTGTGTGGTGCATGCGTCTTGAGAAGGTTAGATGCTTGTCAGAAAGAGCAATAGTTTTCGACCAGATCTTTCGTGTACTTATTTTGAAAAGTAATTGTAATGCAGAAAGATGGAATAGTGTGTAGTGTGTTGTGGTGTGTGTGTGTGGTGCTATCAAGATGCTGTGTGAATCTGTGATTCAGAGAAGGAGACGCGACGGGATGCAAGCCAGCTAATGCTTTTTTCGATCAATCATGAGCACACAAGTTGTTCTTGGACATTCAGCCTGCCACTTCTGGGATCGATATTAGTGGAAGGACAGTGATAAGAATTTAAGAACAGCCACGAAACCAAGGTCCCAACAACACAGAACAAAACCATCAAGATCAACACTGTGTACCAAAAAATCATATGCAGAGTCAAAAGTCAATTTCTTCAATTAATTTAGGGGGCTTTCCTACAAGACAGGCATCAACAAGCCTAAAAATGCTTTCACACAATCTAACAAGGCTTCATCAGCGGAAGAACATTGCAATGACTGTCTCTAATACGCAAGCTCATGACGTCAAAATCCAAGTTCCAATTCTCTCCCAAATTCTGTTATACATGGACTCAACCATGTCAAAGATCAATGCAAAGGCGCTTGGGGTTTAGTCCGAGCGTGGAGGGTATTGTAAATGACCATAAAACCTATATTAGTGAGATATATTAGGTTTTTCAACGGATTTTGAAACTTTAATATGTCTATTTAAATTTCCGTTGGAGGCCAAGTTTGGGAATGTTGGGCAACTCTTGATATAAGCATTATTTATCCCTACCACAAACACTTTATCTGGCATCAACTGCGGCATTACTACAAATTTAGCTGACCGGGATTTTAGAAGACCATCCAACGCGCGCAGGGGAAGCGCTTCTCATAACACACGGGGCCAGCTGCATGCCAGCGCCATGCGGCCCTCTGGGCCTTGTATTTCAAACCCCCGTGAAACGGAATGGGTTCGCCTCACAGCGAGTCGTGCTGGCGTTTGGCTTTTAACCACGTTTTCGTGTTGACTAAGAATTCTATATTGTACCATTGACACTTCTCGTTGTGTTATTCTTTTTAAGTACAATCCTCGATTATTAAAATATGCACACCATTTTATCAAACATTCTTGCAGATGACTGTTCGTGCGGACAGCGTCTTGAGAAGCTGTTATGCTTGATCAAAAGACAATGTTTTCGACCACAGTATTTTCGTGTACCTTATTTTAGAATGTAACTTGTAAGCCAGAAAAGATGGATATTATTGTTTGTGTGTGTTGTTTGTTTGTGTGTGTTGGGATTGTGTGGTGTGTGTGGGTTGTGTGAGAGAGAGAGAGGAGAGAGAGAGAGAGAGAGGAGAGAGAAATGAAATGAAAATGTTTTTTATTGAACATCAGCCTTGGGCCACAATTCAAAACGAAGTCGGAGATGGGGGAGTGGATGTATGTGCATATAACGAATTTGTTAAAAGTCTCATCATAAAGCAACGGTACACACTTGATACAACGCATCTTTTTCACTATTAGATCTAGATCTACTTACTTTACATAAGTTCTGCCACTGTCTGTCTTCTTCGAATAGCACAGAATAAACATGTTGCTAGCTGCACTAAACCACATCTACTACGTGCCTGAAGAAGAAAAGGCATAGGCACATGAAGAAGATCTTTCAGGTAACTGGTTCGTAAATCTGTATATAATGGACAAATATATATTAGATGGTATTCATCTTCAATAACGTTTTTGCACAAAGAACAGTTTTTATCTTGATTGTTGTTGCTGTATCTGTTGAGATTATTATTTAAAGGAAGAACATTCATTCTGGCCTGTGACAGTGCAACTCTGAAACAATAAATATCAATACTATGAAGATACAATTCTTTTTCAAAAACAGTCTTAAAAGATCTATATGTTGCATACCTATTACTCTCTCTCATGACACCTGACCACTCCTGAATAAACATATCAATTAATCTTTGCTTGAATGCACTAAGGAATCCCTGAATATCACCAACACCCTGTTGTAGCCAAACAATATTAAACCCTGAATTGCACAACAATTCCCTTACACTTGCTACCCAACATTTTTTACCTTTCTCATCTAGAATTAATTGCATTTCGTAGGCCTGTCTTGGCAACCTCTGATTACTCATTTGTAGTAATTTTAATCAATATCTAACTGCACAAATATATGAGTTTATGAATAAAGGATATCTGGCAACTTCCCCATAAACCATTTTATTTGGTGTTTTAACAGGAACTCCCAGAAAACGTTTACAAGCCATGAAATGTATTTTTTCTACATGTTCTAAGCGATTTACTCCCCATACTTCAGATGCATATAGCAATATTGGCTTAATTTTTACATCAAAAACTTAAAAATAAACCTGGTAAGAAATATCTTTGTTTTTTTGAAATGCTCTAATTAAACTTATTAGTGCTTTTTTCCCTTTTACACACAAATGTTCTGTACCCAGCCTATGACAAAGTTTTGTCGCAAAAACATACCCCAAATAACAATATTTAATTACAACTTCTAACTTTTTATCTCCTAAAAACCATTCCTCATCCTTACCCAAAATCCCTCCTTTCCTAAAGACCATAACTTTGGTCTTATCTGTATTAATGTTTAATTTCACATCCACACAACACTTTTGGAGAATATTCAACTGATTTTGCAGGCCTACAGGAGTAGAAGACAACAAAACAACATCATCTGCAAAAAGCAAAATGAACAACTCTACAGCACCTGGTATCAGTTGTACACCATGTTTTCCCTTCTCAGACATATGAGTTGCTAGTTGATTAATAAACATTCCAAACAAAGTAGGACTCAAGACACGAAGAGAGAGAGAGAGAGAGAGAGAGAGAGAGAGAGAGAGAGAGAGAGAGAGAGGAGAGAGAGAGAGAGAGAGAGACTGGCCACTTTATTTGTTTGCAGTTGAGAAAATAATGCATACTTTTTTTCCTGCTGGTTACTTCAACTACGCACGCTATGGGCTCTACTGTCTGCATTCCAAGCTAGTCTACATCTTGATCTGTCCAAAAAGTTCATTGGTGGAGGACACGTCATGCGCCACGAAGCAGGTCTCTGGAATGACAGATGGTCTGACCTCTTCATGGAGACAACATACATGTGCTATAGCCATGGACCATCTGGGGTTATTGGATCCACATTAAGTGAGTCCACATTGGTTATTTGGGCAAACTCTCACAGTACAATGACGCCAATCCTGCACGATCTTCAGGAGATGAAGAGAGGGAAAGAATCCCACACAGCTGTTGAGTCTCCAAAAGAAGAACACAATACTTGCCTGAAAGAAGATGCTGCAGACAGAGAGAAGATAAGAGAGGCCCTGTCAACACGCGTTGATGTGTTTGACATCAGTAAACACCCAGAAAATGGCACATCATCAATATCTATCTTAATCAAGCAATGATGTAGATGAGCCCTCGCTGAACGTTCATGAAGCTGTTGAAATTAAATCCCAGCAATGTGAAGATTTGATTTTTGAAAGCCACCGGCCCACTGGTTTCCACATAAAATGGATAAGATGCATCAGAACAATGACTTCTGTAACAAAGAGAGCCCACAACGACCAGGCTGGACATTCATGCATAGACACTGAGTTCATTTTTGTGCGTTGTCTTGGAATCATGGCCTAAATGAAGGACAATATCTTACTAGAAACTCTCTTTTCTCATGAGTTGGCACCATTTTTTGGTGTCAATAGCGCTATGCACACAACAGCTAAGTCTGCATTGAAGAACAAGCTGCTGGCTGTTCATGGAACACGTCGTCTGGACCCTGCAGATGTTGTCATCCTGGATGCCTGTGCTGTACTGTGCATGGTGTCATGGCCTGGCCAGCTTGCAAAAGTGTCAGATTTTGTGAATGCAGCTGTTGCTATCATTCTTCGTTATGCTGAAACTACTTCACAAGTTCTATATGTGGTGTTTGACCCATACCTTGAAGTGAGTGCCAAGTCATGTTGTCCTGCTGGGTGACAGGAAGGATTCAGCCAGTTGTACACCCTCAGTGAGAGCACATCTCTTTAAAGCAAACATTGGTCTTGAATGGAACAGCCAACAAGCAGCCAGTCATCAAAATGATTGCAGATGAACTGAGGGTCATGGAACCAGTGAAGGGAAAGCAGATGATTACGACTGGGCCAGATCTGCAGCCATTGTGCTAGGTGTTGGTCCACTGCAGACAGCTGTCCACCATGAGGAGGCTGATGTGTTGATGGCACAGACTGTGCTTCAAGATGCAAGAAATGGACGCAAATCCATGCGTGATTTCTGATGACACTGATGTCTTGATTTGGACCCACCACTTACATTACAGGACTGATGGGTTTCTAAAGACCTTCTGACCATGGAGTCATGCAGTTTGGGCAAATCCATCATCAAAGTAAATGAAGTCATCAGAAGACACACAAACATCATGCCACACCTTCTCTGTGCTCATGCACTCACTGGATCTCACACTGTGTCCTTTTCTGGTGTTGGCAAGCTAACTGTGCTGAAGAAGCTTTCGTCATTTGATGGATTCCTGAGACTTGGGAATCTGACAGCAGAGAAGAAGGACGTCATAATTATATCCATGCTTGGATTGTGTTTCCATGCTATACAACCATGAGCAAAGAACACACCTGGAAAATACGCGTGCTGACATCTTCAGACAAAAGATTAAAGAGAAACGACACATTGCCCACAAATTGAATTGTCTGCCACCAACCAAGACCAGCTTTGAAGCACACTGCTTATAGCCATTTATCAGGTGGCCCTGTGGAAAGGAAGCAGCAGAACACCCAACAACTCCAGACATCAGTCCTCTGAACTGTGGCTGGGAACTGTGTGGGTCCACACTCATTCCACAGCATGAATTGCGGGGACAATGACCAGCACCAGACGAGGTCTTGAATCTCAACAGCTGCACCTGCAAGACTGAATGCAGTTCAACCATTTTCACCTGCACCAAGTTAGCACTGACCTGCAGGGAATTCTGCAATTGCAAAAGATTTTTTTCTGTGCAAACCCCCCAGGACAGACGTCACCAGAGACCCAGAAAATGATGATGTGGACAAGACCTGTGTGGAGAGCTGATTGGATTTGAATTTATGTACCTGATTCTTTAAACCATATTTTCCAACACATGCATCCATTAATCATTCAATACTGGAATAAGCTTTATTATTTGTTTGCTTGCTTGTTTTAGATTGCCTGTTTGTTTGTTTCTGTTTGCTTTACATTATTTATTTTATTCAATAGCATGCCCAAGTATATCCATTGAAGTATTTCTTGCCTACCTTGAAAAAATACAAAAAATACGTAAAATTATGCAAAATTACGTAATCTCTTTATAAAAAGTGTACAATTGTGATGATATGAACCCCTTTCAGTTAACTGATTAATAATTTTGCATGAAAAAATATTTGATTTGAAATTAGATGTCAAATACCCTTTACTTTTAAAATTCTCTGTATCCGTGGCGGCCATCTTGGATATTACGCAATACATCAAGATGCCCAACATTTACGACTTGGCCTCCAACGGATTTGGATTCAGCACCCCAAAATCCTTTAGAATCACCAAAAAAACTAAATATATCTCTCAGAACAAGGTTATCCGAATTTCGCCTGGACTAGTTTTCCTATGGTCTAAAAGTCACATCAAAGAAGGCTGCTAAAATTGCTGACTGCAGAAGGGAAATCAGAAATATTTGTCCTGAAGACTCTGTGGACTGCATTGTTCTGCATGCAGGAGTCCATGATGTGAAAGGGTCTGACCCATCCATTGCATCCAAAGACATGGTCTCGGTAGTCAACCAGATCAAAACCCGACTCCCCAAAACAAAAGTAGTCATTAGCAGAATTGCTCCTGTAAAGAACAAAGATCTTGAGGGAAGGAGACAGCTTTTTAATGCTCTTTTGTTTTCTGAACTTTCCAACCAGCAAGTGTCTATTCTCTCCCATGAAAATATGAATGTGTATCATAACAAAATGATGAAAGATGACATTCATCCCTCAGATATAGGCACCAGCATCCTGGCGGGGAACCTGGGTCGATTCGTTCATCATCTCTTCTGGGAGCGTCCAAGGAGAAGGCTTGCCAGGAATCTTCGTCATGGCCAAGGGATGCCCAGCAGCTTGGAGAAGAGGCACAACCAGTGGTACGGAGATCCTGCAGGGTTTGCAGGATTTCGTCAGCCATGGTCATCCCATCATCACCAGTGGAATTCATTCTCCCATCCATATGGCTGGTGACTTTGTTAATTTTATCCACAGAAAAATGTGTTAAATATTTCACTATATTTCATGAAGACTGCTTATGACAATATTGTAATTTTTCAATGGAATTGTAGATCACTCCTTAGAAATTTGCTTCATCTTGAAGCTCATATATCTCATCATAATTATTCAGTTCTTGCACTACAGTCTCTTAATGTAGTTGCTAACAAGCTTCCCAAATTTAATCATTTTTATTATCCTCCATTGTACACTTGTAGCAGTGCAACCAAAAGAGTCCAAACAGCAGTGTACATTAGAGCAGATTTAAGTTACTCTCCTCTGTCTTTACCCTCTAATTCAACATCTACAGATGACTTTTATGCAACAGCAGTCACTGTTAAAGTAAACAAGCAAACTGATTTAAATGTAGTATCTGTTTATTATCCTAAGGGTCCTAAAGCAGAGAATACTGACTGGATTAAACATATTGATCTGATAAGTAAAAAATGGTTAGTTCTTGGAGATTTTAATGCACACGCTCCATTTTGGGAACCGAATTGTTGCAATGTGACCTGTAATAGATTAATAGAAAATATTATCGATTCAAAACTGATTCTCCTAAATGATGGTAGTATAACAAGATTACCTGACATTGCAAGCCATAAACCATCATCAATTGATTTATCTTTAATATCACCTGAATTAGGAGTTAATGTAGTCTGGCATACCTATGATGATACATAAGGAAGTGACCATTTTCCTATATTACTACAGTTAAAAGAAACTATGGTTGAAAAAGAAGCCAAGACTGATGATATAATCCCTAAATTTATTTATAACTGTGCTAATTGGGATCTATATCAGTCCATATTATCTAATATAAACTGTTCATATCTTATAGATGAAAGTATTGATTCGTCATATAACAAATTTTGCAAAGCTATTTTACAGGCAGCAGAAAAATCTATTCCCAAATGCAGAATGAGGCAAGACTGGAAGTACTGTGGGAATGTGTGGTGGAATAATGAATGTGAGGAAGCAGTCTGCCTTAAAAAAATTAGCTTTTAAAAAATGGTTGCGAGACAGATCGGAAGTAAACTTCATTAATATGAAATGTGCTAAAAATCATAGTAACAGAGTTGTGGCTCTAGCCAAGAAAACTTATTTTTCAAACTTGTGTAGGGATGAAATATCTGAATCTAAAGATTTACACAAAGTTTGGAAAAAAGTGTAAAAAATGAAAAATGGAAACATGTTGCCTGTCTTTCCGATAAAACTCCATAATAATGAAATGCCTTCCTCCTTAGATAAAGCTGAAGCCTTTGTGAAAACCTTTTCAGATAACAACACCCTGTCAAATCTGAATCAAACTGTCAGAGGCTTCGGAGAGACAGAAGAAAGAAATGATGAATATAAAGATCAGGTTTCCAAACAAGATTACTTTTTGAATTCTTCTATTACTTTTAAAGAATTTAACAAAGCTTTAGAATCATTCTCTTCAAATTACAGTGCTGTGGGCATTGATGGCATTTCATACCAATTATTACAGCACATGCCTTTAAAGTGGAAGGAATTACTACATTCATTTTACCAAAAATGTTGGTTAAATGGGACTCTCCCTACCCTCTGGAAGAGGTCAATTGTAATACCAGTTCCAAAAAAGGGCAAACCTAGATAATGTATTAATAATTACAGACCAATAGCATTAACTTCACAACTAGGAAAAGTTTTAGA
>CM060339.1:3064164-3079164 GCA_030674155.1 Stramonita haemastoma | reverse complement strand
AAGGGGTCTGGGAAGTGTTTTTAAACTTGTTAGTGAAGTGGATGCACTTCGTTTTTGTAGCCGAAAACTTGAATCCGTTGTCCTCCACCCATTCCTGCACCTTGATCACACAGAGTTGTAGCTGTCTCTGAACTCCCGCAAAAGTACTGCTCTTAGCGTACAAAGCAAAGTGCTCCACAAACAGGGAACATTCCACACTTGTGTGATGGACTGACTTGACAATGTTGTTGATCTTTATACTGAAGAGAGCAGGAGAAATGATGCTCCCCTGCGGGACCCCCATCTGTTGCTAAAAAATCTATGAGAGCATGGAGCCCACCCTCACCTGGAACCGTCCCTTGGCCAGAAAGCTCTTTAAAAACAGTGGCAAACAACCCAAAAACCCCAACAGGTCCAACATGATGCCATACCTCCAGGCAGTGTTGTAGGCCTTTTCCAGATCGAAAAAAACAGCCACCACGTGCCGCCTATTGACACAGACACCACACACCTGGCCAGGGCACCTGTCTCTCACGTGGCTGAACTTGTGACACTTGAAACACCTCAGCAGAGAGGGGACATAAGGCGAGACCTTTATGCTACCTTGATGTTCTGAGAATAAATCCAGAAGGCAGAAAACAGACAGAGAGGAATAACAGGTAGCAAAGAAACAAGGCAGAGGCGAAGAGAGGGACAGAGCAGAGGATTTTCCTAGCACAGAAGCTCCAGAAGGTGGGGATACTATTTATACTGAAAAGCCCCCCCCCCCCCCCCCCCCCAGTATCCCCATGGGGGAATAATGTGTGTGCATGTGGCGGCTGCCCTGCACTATGCTGTAGTGCATCATATTCTTTAAGTGGTAGTAGGTAGTAGTAGTAGTAGTAGTAGTAGTAGTAGTAGTAGTAGTAGTAGTAGTAGTAGTAATAATAATAATAATAATAAATGGAATTTATATAGCGCTATATCTTGCAAAAACAAATCAAAGCGCTTGCATTCAACCAATTCTTGCACATGCAGCCAACAACAATTTAGAATTTTAACGAAGTCAATACACACACACACACACACACACACCACACACACACACACACACACACACACACACACACACACACACACACACACACGCACACACACACACACACACACACACATACATATAGAAGTTAAACACTTTGGCAGGGTGGTGGATAGTTCGGCTGTTGAGAGCAGGGGCAGAACATGAAACAGGATAGGAAAGTCTTAGCTTTGAAACAAGTGTGTCTTGAGGCTGGATTTAAATGTGTCATAGATAGGCTTTTTACGAAGGGAGAGAGGGAGATGGTTCCAGATCACTGGACCAGAAACAGAGAAAGCGCGACGGCCCACGGTGGATTGATTGAATCTAGGTATTTGTAAGCGCAGGGTATCTGCAGCAGAGCGGAGGGATCGAGGAGTGTACGGGTAAAGACATTCACAGAGGTAGGAGGGTGCTGTTTTGTGAAGACATTTATAACAGAGAGTACTGATCTTATAGTTTAATCTCTGTGGCACAGGCAGCCAGTGGAGAGATTGCAAGAGAGGAGTAATGTGCTCAGATTTTTTCTTTCTGAGAACCAGTCGAGCTGCATAGTTTTGTATACGTTGAAGGGAGTGGATAGATGATGCTGGCAGACCAGCCAAAAGAGAATTGCAATAGTCGAGACGTGAAAGAATCAGAGACGTGACGAGTTTAGATGTTGCGTCAGTGGACAGGTACTTTCGAATTGCACTAATACGTCTTAATTGATAGTAGCATGACTGGCAGGTCTGGGTGATGAATTTTTGCATGGATAGTGTGTTGTCGATAACAACCCCTAGATACTTTACAGCAGTGGAAAGAGTGACTGAAGTATTGCCGAATTCTACTGAAGCTGTAGTAATGGAAGAAAGTTTGTGTTTGGTGCCTACCAGCATGGCTTCAGTTTTATCTGCATTTAACTGTAACTTATTTTGTATCATCCAGTTTTGGATATCTTCAAGGCAGTAGGATATATTTATCAGGAGAGATGGCAGATTTTCAGGAGTATCACAGCTTAGAATCTGAGAGTCATCGGCATAGAAATGATAGTTGATTTGATGACGGTTTATTATATGTGACAATGGAGCAGTGTATAGAGTGAAAAGAACAGGGCCCAGAACTGATCCTTGCGGGACTCCACATTCCAGTCTGACAGGTGTGGATTGAATCTTGTTAACTGCTACTGTTTGGAATCTATCGGTAAGGTATGAATTAAACCAAGTGAGAGATGTGCCTGTGATGCCAAACGTTTTTTGAAGACGGGAGAGAAGAATTGAATGGTCTATAGTGTCGAAAGCTGCAGATAGATCGAGAAGAGTGAGAAGGGATATTTTTCCTGTGTCAGAAGCGTGTAGTAGTAGTAGTAGTAGTAGTGGTAGTAGTAGTAGTAGTAGTAGTAGTAGTAGTAGTAGTAGTAGTAGTAGTAGTAGTAGTAGTAGTACTATCATATGTGCTAAGCTGATAAAGTGTATATGCCTACAGGACAGCACTCTCTTTGTGCCGCGTGCTCTGTTACTTTGCAAAAGTCAGGGTAGGAGGGAACTCAGTCTGCCCCTTTTTTTGTCACATCACCTCAAAATGCGCCTTATCCTTTCAGGGGGGTGGGGGTGGGTGGGCGGGTATGCTGTATGTGTGGAAAAAAGCAAATTTATGGCTTACTAAATGTATCAACGGGAAAAAAAATGACTATACCTCACACACACACACACACTCTCTGTCTCTCTAAGTCTCTGTCTCTCTGTCTCTGTCTCTCTCTGTGTCTGTCTGTCTGTCCATCCATGTAGCAAAATGATTAACGTTTTTCTGAAGTTGTTTTAGTGTCTTATGCTACTCTGTGTACAATTTGTGCCCTAATTATCAATTCTCTAATAAATTTTAGTTATTCATTCATTTATTTATTTAGTTACTCAATTTATGTTTAGTCTAAACTGTTGCAAACATTCTAATCAGATGTATGCTAATACCACAAGTGAATGTTATAATCTTTGTGCTTGGAAGTATTTTCAGGTGCATTCTTGGAAAGGATTGAGAACGAAATTAATGTGAGGGGGGGGGGGGGGGGGGGGGGGGGGGGGGGATAGCCAGTGTGTGAAATTGTAATGTGAAATTGTAATGGGTCCGGTGGCCTTCTACAATAAAATCGCTCAGAGTTCAGAGTTCAGAGTATCTATCTATCTATCTATCTATCTATCTATCTATCTATCTATCTATCTATCTATCTATCTATCTATCTATCTATCTATCTATCTATCTTCTATCTATCCATCCCTTATTCTAGTGACCTTCCGGGCACCCATGAAGACTTGACACCCAGTTCCCTCTTTTCCTCCTCTCTCTGTTCTGCCTTTCTCAGGGTTTTGTTGAGTTATAGGCCTGTCCATTCGCTGATGTTGTCTTCCCATCACTTCCTGGGTCTGCCTCTTTCTTTTCCTCCTTGGACAGTGTCTTGCAGTAATGTTTTTTCAAGTCCTTTTGATCTTATGACATGCCCATCCCATTTAAGTTTACGCTTCTTTATGATTGGTGGAAGGTTTTCAAAGGGACCAGTTAATGTGTTCTCTGGGAACGGGATAGCCTAGTGGTCATAACATTGTGCTCGCAATTTGGACCGGGGTTCGATTCCCGTTCAAGGGGATTTTTCGCATAGATTTAACATTAGTGCTGACTTCACACTCCCCAAACTTCTTTCAGATGAGACTATAAACTTGAGACTTCGTGTGCAAACGCACACAAAACATCTTGCACATGAGTTAAATCCTGTTCCGCTTTTTGTAAAAGTAGGCCATTGTGTGCCGGTAGGAAACAATGTCAAGATTCACAAAACTGCTTACACACAGGGACTGTATGTAAAAAGCACACAAGTGCTTATTCCCTCATCCTTGATATAAAAGAATAAATGAATAAATAAATAAAATAAATCTGTAAGAGATGCTAAGAAGTCTCTGGAAGCATCCCATCTCTAATGTCTGTACTCTTCTCTCCAAATCTGCAGTCAGGGCCAAGGATTCACAGGCATACAAGAATATGGATAAGGGAGCATAGTCTGATCTTGGAGTTGAGTGAGATACTTTTTTTTTATCTTTCCAGATGGTATTCAGTTTTGACAGTGCTGTTATTGCCAGTACAATCCTGCATGCTACCTCTGGTTTGGACCCCTTGTCTAATACAACAGCTCCCAAGTACTTGAAGCTTTGAATCGTTTTCAGCTTCTGGTCATTGACCCTGATATCAGTGCTGAAGCCCTTGGCATTATTGGTCATCAGTTTGGTCTTCTCGGCACTGATTGCCATGCTGCAAAATTTAAAGGCATTGTTCAGGTGTACTGTTAGGCTGACAAGCTCCTGTTCTGATCCTGCTAGAACGTCAATGTCATCTGCGAAGGGGAGGTTTGTGATCGTTCTGCCACCAACGCTGACTGATCCTTTATGGTGTTCTAGTGCATCAGCCATGATTCTAAGGAAGATATTGAAAAGAATGGGTGAGAGTGGACAGCCCTGCCTTACTCCAATTGTTGTTCGAAATCACTCTACAATGCTGCTGTTGTAGTACACTGCACTTATGGCCTTGTTGTACAGCTCTTCGACGACTCTGATCAGGTTCGCATTGATGCTGTACAAATTCATGGCTGCCCACTAAGCTGCATGGCACACCCTGTCGAATGCCTTCCTAAAATCTATAGATACATGGTAGAGGTCTTGTTGGTATTGAAGGTACTGCTCACATAGTATTCTGAGGTTGTATATCTGTTCAGTTATGCTACACCCTGCTTTGAAACCTACTTGTTCTTCAACAATGATGGTCTCTTCTTGTGGCTTCAGTCTGTTTAGTAAAATCTTGAACATGACCTTGCTTGAGTGGCATATGAGGTTGATTATGCGGTAACTCTGGCACTGCTGAAGACACATGACATTGTTTGTAATTTGTGCTGCAGAGAAACAGAGGGGTGACGTGATGTCACAGCTGTTGGGGAGAGTCACAGAATTCAACATCTGCAGAAGTTTGAATACAATGAGCACAACAAAAGACTGGACAATATGCTACACCACAATGGAATATAAAGAATTGAAATCCCATCTGATGTCAACTGCTTTTTGAGGCTGCAGCATGACATCTAAATCAGCATGACTACCAGTCACTGCCAGGAAGAAATCTATCCTCTCATGGAACAAACATCTGACCACCACTATGTTTTTTTTGACGTCACTGTAAGTGATGCTGAAAAGCATCAAAAAACCTTGTTTTGCATCATCAACTTTGTGAAAATAGCGTATCGAGCTGAAATACCAATGAATACTACCTCTGGCCTAGTTTATCTAACAGGATACTGAAGATCTTCTCTAGCAAACTCAATACACCACATTGGGATATCACTACTACACTGAACAGTGAACTGTTTTCTTCCATCCTCAGTCCAATCGATCAGGATTTAGTTGTTTTAAGGGGTCAGCCAGAACACTATGATGGCTGTTTGTTTGAAAGATTTCACATGTCTACAGAATTTAGTGGCATAGGTGCGACTCCAGGTAGAAATTCTGCATCCAGGGATGGCCAGGTTCCAGAGAAGGCAGCACTGGCGAATCTCCTGCCTCTCAGTGTGATTCCAATGATCAGTCAGGTACAGCTCACAGCAAAGGAGAAACGAGTTCGTGTGTGAACAATTTTTGAAACACACTAGCTGGTTAAGCATTCATACAAAAACCATGACCTTGAAAATAATGATGAGACCTTCTGTGGTCAAGATGCACAGTGGAAAAGCATGTGCTTGCACACACGCATGCACTCACGCACAGCACACACACACACACACACACACAACCACACATACACACAAACACACACACACACACACACACACACACACACACACACACACACACACACACACACACACAAATGTAAGAATACAATTTTATAAAGATCTTTGACCAGAACATACAAATAAATGGTGAGGATTTTTCAAATTGTGAATTTTCGATTTTCTTCTTTCTCCTTTCAAGTATGAATGCAGTTCCATTTCGCTTTGTTCAGTGGCAATGATATTTTTGTGTTGCTGAACTTTGCTGACTGTCAGACTGCTTTTTTAGGAAAAAAAGTTTTACATCCTTTAAGTGATTATTAAGGGGTGATTGTGACAGTTCGAAAAGAACAACATCAAAGAAACAAATCAACCAAATATTTGTCTGACCCTCCGAAAATCACTAATTGCTTCAAAATTAATTAAACAGACATAATAACCTACTAATATATTCCAAGACCCAGAGATAAACTGTACAAAACAGACTTCTTATATTCAGGAAGTGATCTATGGTAAAAGCTACCAAAAAGTTTAAAATGTATCAGAATAAAAAATCAGTTCTAGACACAGATGAAAAATCATTTGATAAGTACATTTTTAAAAACTGGCTTTAAAATCACTCAACCATAATTGCAACAAATGCAGCAGCACTTTCTGCATCCTTTAAACATTTTTCGGATGTGTTCTCAGGGACTGGAAATATTGCACTGTTACATGCTGTGTGTGTATGTAGAAGACAGGGGGAAGTGTGAGAGACTTTTTGAAAATAATTTTTTTAAGTTATTGTGAATGCTAACGAAAGCCTGTGAGCAATCTAAACAAGCACGTTCATAATTTGCAAATTTTCCAATTGTGGAAAGGAGTGAACCAAATAGATGAAGTGATGATAATTTATTGTGAGGACTTTTCTTTTGTGTTATCATGCCCTTTTTAAAAAATCCAATTTAACATGTTTTATCATGAATGTTGTTTTTGACGTTATTAATGATGAGATTATTAGTATCTATACAATTGTTACCTTCTTGGTTTGATAGTCTAGCTGACTGAAAATTGTTTTTCTATTGCATTATGATGTGGGGGTTCTTGATTGCTGGTAAAACTTGTATTATTATCATTATACTTGTTTGGCTGATTGTGTATGTTCTTCCATTCCTCCTTGATACCTCCTTCCCTGGGTCTTTTCAACTACGTTTTTTGGTTACTGTTGTTTTATTGCTTTTAGCGGAGAAATATCAGTATTATAATGTAAATTTATATCATTATCATTATGACTGATTTGCTAGTGTGAAATATTGGTTAGCGTGATTGTTATGATTTGGATATCAATTTTGAGGGTGTTTTGTTACTGTGTTTTCTTTGCCTTTTAATTTTATTTGTTTTGTTTGTCTGGTTTTATTTCTTTTTTGTAAATAAGGTATCAATAGAAAAGAATGGATGATACTGCAACCTGACATAACTGTTTAACTTTTACAAGGTTTTATTTTTTCTATGATTTAAAAAAAATATATAATACTATATACTCAGAGCAAAAAGAACATGCGAGTATATAGATGCGTTTGTTGGGGGGATATATATATATATATATATATATATATATATATATATATATATATATATATATATATATATATATTATATATTATATATATATATATATATATTGTGTGTGTGTGTGTGTGTGTGTGTGTGTGTGTGTGTGTGTGTGTGTGTGCGTGCGTGCGCGCGTGCGTGCCTTCATGTGTATGTGTGTGTGTATTTATTTATTCTTTTATATCGAGGATAATGGAATAAGCACTCTTGTGCTTTTTTACATCCAGTCCCCGTGTGTATGCAGTTTTGTAAATGTCATCTGTTCCCACAGCCACACGATGGCCTACTCTTACGAAAAGCGGAACAGGATTTAACGTGTGTGCAAGGTGTTCTGCATGCGTTCGCACACGGGGACTCGATTTAAAGTCTCATCCGATGGACTCGTGGGGAGAGTGGAGTCAGCACTGATGTTAACTCCAGGAGAAAAATCTCCTCGACCGGATTCGAACCAGGGTCGTCAAATTGCCAGCGCAACGTGTGTGTGTGTGTGGGGTGTTGTGTGTGTGTGTGTGTGTGTGTGTGTGTGTGTGTGTGTGTGTGGTGTGTGTGTGTGTGTGTGTGTTGTGTGTGTGTGTTTATTTCATTATATTATTATCATTTTTTTTCATCCAGTCCCCATGTGTTTGCAGTTTTGTAAATCTTGTCATCTGTTCCCACTGGAACACAATGGCCTACTCTGAAGAAAAGCGGAACAGGATTTAACGTGTGCTTAAGATATTCTACGTGCATTCGCGCGCGCGCGCGCGCGCGTGTGTGTCTATGTGTGTGTGTGGTGTGTGTGGTGTGTGTGTGTGTGTGTGTGTGTGTGTGTGTGTGTGTGTGTTTTGTGTGTGTGTGTGTGTGTGTGTGTGAGTTAGTGTAGTTTATGTGAAAGAGTGAGTCTTACAGTGCAGTATCTATCGATATTATTAGCATCATCATTATTATCTGTATTATTATCTGTATTATTATTATTATTATTATTATTATTATTATTATTATTATTATTATTATTATTATTATTATTATTATCTATATTAGTAGTAGTAGTAGTAGTAGTAGTAGTAGTAGTAGTAGTAGTAGTAGTAGTAGTAGTAGTAGTAGTGTGCCAGTATCATCATCATCATCATCATCATCATCATCATCATCATCATCATCATCATCATCATCATCATCATCATCATCATCATCAGATCATCATCATCATTATTATTATTATTATTATTATTATTATTATTATTATTATTATTATTATTATTATTATTATTATTATTATTATTATTATTATTATTATTATTATTCATCATCATCTCATCGTCATCATCATCATCATCATCATATCATCATCATCATCCAAAGTCCTTCGGATGAGACTATAAACCGAGGTCCCCTGTGTGAAAGCAGAACATTATGCGCACACGTTAAATCCTGTTCCGTCTTTCGTAAGTGTAGGCCATCGTGTGCCGGTGGGAAAAGATGACATTTACAAAACTGCATACAAACAGGGACTGGGTGTAAAAAAAAAGCACGAGTGCTTTTCCCATTATCCTCGATATAAAAGAATAAAATAAATAAATAAATGAAAAGCACGGCAGCCAAAGCAGGGACGTCCTTGAACACTATTATGAAATCCACAGGCTGGACGATTGGGAGAACATTTACCGAGTTTTACAAAAGAGAAAGTTGTACGCACTTCAGTCACAAAGTGCTTGATGGTTATATGCATTGTAAATAAAATGGGTGGATACCTGAACTCATGGTTATAAGTAAAGAACAAATGCATGTAAACCAAAGGTAATTGCTGATATTACCTGGTTTGTCTTTTGTGGTAATGTGGAGCCCCTTTCCTTACTTTTCTCTAAAGTCCCAACGTAGCTTCCCTTCCGGGAGCAATATGTGAATGATTATTACAGAATTAAACTAGACCTACGTTAGGAGGTTGAAGTTCAATTGAAATTATTATGAGTTTATTGTGGAGGAAGGAGAAGTTACGTCCCTTCCAATAAGAACTTGTGATAATAATCAATTATTCAGACCCTCCCTGATAACGTAAGTCTAGTGGCTATACAGCTCTGAACATTGCCTGCCATGCTCTGCGCGCCAATACTCAACGTAACTTCTCCTTCCTCCACAATAGATTCGTATTAATTTCAATCAAACTTCAACCTCCTAACATGGTTTAGTTTAATTTTGTAACTACATATAAAACTGTGTGTTTTTGCATGCACTTTACCAGCCTTCATTCCGAAAAGACTTGCTATAGTCAAGGCAGGTTGCACTCTTTGGGGCTGTGGTCACAAGAACAGTGCCACCCATATCAAGGATGCTAGTACAGTGTGCACGCAAACTATAGAGTACTCTCATGGTGCCCTGGACTCTGTTACTGTGAAAAAGTTGGGATAAGTCAGAACTCATGATAGATAAATTGCCGCATCTACTTGACATACACTTAATTCTTGGCATTGTGTATGCGCACCCACCAACACCCACAAACTCCAGACATTAACCAACAAATGCGCTTAGGAACATCTTCGGTATCAGGTGGCCAGAAGTCATCTCCAACAAACAACTTTGGGACAGGACCAGACATGCCCCAGTCAAGTCTGACATCAAGAAAAAGAAATGGGGATGGATCGGCCATACACTCGGCAAGCCTGCTTCTAATGTCACCAGGCAGGTCCTTGACCGGAGTTCATAATTTTGGATTTCCATGTGGAAAGTTGGTCAACCAAAACAGACCTGGCGCAGAAGCATCGAAGCTGAGACAAAGGCAGCCAGAATGACGTGGGCTGAGCTGAAGAA
The DNA here is from genome assembly GCA_030674155.1 of Stramonita haemastoma. Lineage (NCBI taxonomy): Eukaryota > Metazoa > Mollusca > Gastropoda > Neogastropoda > Muricidae > Stramonita > Stramonita haemastoma. Next base: position 3,068,980 of record CM060339.1, on the reverse strand, counting down.
GATCTCCCAGAACTGAGTCCATTGAAAGTGTGTTGTTGCACGTTGCGGGCCTTTGTTCCCCATGGAAATCATAGGTATAAGTCAAGTAAATCAAGTGTGTATGTGCAGGCATATGATGGAGTGCGCTGTGTGTGTGTTGTGTGTGTGTGTGTGTGTGTGTGTGTGTGTGGTGTGTGTGTGTGTGTGTTGTGTGTGTGTGTGTGTTGTGTGTGTGTGTGTGTGTGTGTGTGTGTGTGTGTGTGTGTGTGTGTGTGTGGTGTTGTGTGTGTGTGTGTGTGTGTGGTGTGTGTGTGTGTGTGTGTGTGTGTGTGTGGTGTGTTGTGTGTGTGTGTGCGTGTGTGTGTGTGTGTGTGTGTGTGTGTAGTAGTGCTTCTTTAGTCTTCCATAAGTGATACGGACGGGGGGGGGGGGGGGGGGGGGGGGGGAATAAAAAAAGATAAATGCAATCAAGATGGAAATTATGCAAAGCAATATAAAAAACACAATAACAATGAAAATATGAAAAATGTTGATAATAAGAAAGGAGAGAAAAAGGGTATGATGGGGATATATGCATTAAGTTTACTAATATATTATTAAAGGATCGTGTGTGTGTGTGTGTGTGTGTGTGCGTGCGTGCGTGGTCGTGGTGCGTGCGTGCGTGGTGCGTGCGTGTGTGTGATTTTGTGCAGTTTGCATTGTGGTTGAGTTATCTCATAAGAATGATGCTAACATATACAGTAAATTAACGATATGTCTACACATGCCTATGGACTACATAACTTGAAGCAAACTACTTGACTATCCAGATTGTGTGTCTGTGTGTGTGTGTGTGTGTGTCGTGTGTGTGTGTGGTGTGTGTGTGTGTGTGTGTGTGTGTGTGTGTGTGTGTGTGTGTTGTGTGTGTGTGTGTGTGTCTGTCTGTCTGTCTGTCTCTGTCTCTGTGTCTCTGTGTGTGTGTGATGTTGGACCAGCACTGTGCTATGGCGCATCATATTGTATATTATCAGAAATGATATCTGTGTAATACCAGTCATTCGGATAAGACTTGAAACCGAGGCCCCGTGTGCGAATGCACGCAGAACATCTTGCGCACACGTTTAAAACCCCGTTCCACCTTTCGGAAGAGTAGGCCATCGTGTGCGGTAGGAGCGGATGACAAAATTATAACAAACCAGCATGCACACAGGTGTCGTGTTTAGACACCATCCCTGAGGAAAAATCGGGGAGTTTGGAGTCCAGAGCGGCTCGGGGCTGTAGGTATATGGCAAAAGCCCAGGCTTTGCGCTCTAAAGTGTACAGCAGCTGCAGGACAACAACAGTTTATCATCGTTGTTCGTCGTTGATCTTTGCGCCTGGTGGCAGCATGATCTGTGGCTCTGTAGGTCAAATGCAAGCGCTTTGATTTGTTCTTACAAGAGATAGCGCTATACAAATTCCATGTAATAAATAATAAAATAAATAATACAATGCATTGTTTTGTACACTGTACCAGCTTTCGTTCCGACAAGACTTGCTATAGTCTAGCAGGGCTACGATTTTGGGGCTGTTGTGTTGCCACTGAACAGCGCCACACATATCAAAAAGCTAGTAATGTGTGTATGGATGCAATGCAGTTCTCTCATGGTGCTGTGGGCTCTGTTACAGCACAAGAGTAGGGGTAGGACAGGACTCAAACTGGAACTTTGTCACACCTTCTCAAAATGCAGCTTATTCTTGGGGCTGTGTATTAGCATGGGTATGTATCCGCTGGTATTTTGTGTGTGTGTGTGTGTGTGTGTGTGTGTGTGTGTGTGTGTGTGTGTGTGTGTGTGTGTGTGTGTGTGTGTGTGTGTGTGTGTGTGTGTGTGTATGCGTGTGTATGTGTGTTTTGTCGTGTGTTTTTGTTTTGTTTTGTTTTGTACCACTTTATGTCACAGCAGATTTCTGTGCGTGAAATTCGGGCTGTTCTCCCTGTGGAGAGCGCATCGCCACAGCACAGCGCCTACCCATTTTTTTTGTTTTTCCTGTCTGCAACTGTATTTGTTTCCCTATCAGAGTGGCATTTTTCTACAGAATTTTGCCAGGGTGAACCCCCTCGTTGCCGTGGGTTCTTTTACACGCGCTAAATAGGGATGTGTAACACACGGGACCTCGGTTTATCGTCTCATCCGAAAGACTAGCGCCCAGGCCACCAATCAGGGTCTGATGGATGTGGGTGTGTGCTATTGTTGACTACCTTGCACTGTGCTGTGCTGCATTATGTTGTATACTATCAGTAATTGTATGTGTTATATCATGAATGGTTGGGTTCACCATACCAGTTTTCATTCCTACTAGACTTGCTATATTCAAGACAGGCTGCCCTCTTCAAGGCAATGGTGTCACCATCACAACAGCACCACCCATATCAAAGAGAAAACCAAGTGACCAGGGAGACTAAAGACTGGACTCCTCCGTCACTCTGTATCAGTGAGGGCAATGTCACCTGCAAACATCATCTCTCTTATAAAAACTGAGCCAACTTGGCTTTTAGGTGGGCCACATCAACCAACTGTCTGTCTTTTCTGCTGTGTGCATAGACTCCTTTCATGGAGAGTCTGATGGCACAGTTCAGCAGCATGGGAAGAAAATACCAAACAAGGTAGGGGCAAGGATGCATCCTTGTTACACACCACTCTTGATTGCAAAAGGTTTCAAGTTTTCACCACCACGGCTGGCTGCACCCTTCATGTGGTGAAAGGAGGCTAGTTGTGATGCTGAGCAGCCTTGGGGGCATCAACGCTCTTCGGCATTTGGAACAGACCTCTTCTGCACACGACATTGAATGCAGTTGTAAGGTCAATGATGGTGATGAAAAGTAGCGTCTGCTGTTCTTGGTGTTTTTTTTTCTATGCAGGTGACTTACTGATAGCATCATGAAAACTATGGATCATTCATTTCTGAACCTGCATTGCTCCACTGTGTCAATACTGTTGGCAAGGTATTGCATTCCTGCCAACACAACCCCAGCAAAATCCCTGCACAAAATGCCCGGTAGAGAGATGCCCCAGTAATCATTGCAGTCACTTCAGTCATGCCACCCTTGTTCGTTCAAATAGTTAAAGTTAAAGTCTGTCCGAGGCTAAGGCTATTCAGGCCGGTGCTTATCCTGGTTTCTGTGGCGTTAAGCGACTGAGAGTCATAGACTCCACACTGGATAGGACGCCAGTCTATCGCAGGTTTAACCCCCAACACAAGGTTGGTACCCCTTTTACACCTGGGTGGGGTGAGAAAGTAGCCGCAAATTGCCTTTTCCAAGGGCACAACGCCATAGCCAAAAGCTGGGATGGAACCCACAGCCTTTACATTACGAGACCAACGCCCTAACCACTAGACTACAGCAGCGGCTGTTGGTTCAAATAACTGTTGTTTAATAAATAACAACAAGAGCACAAGCTGATGGTAGCCTAACAGGGGAAGAACATCACGCTGTAGCTTATGTCAGTCCCATCCCTATGACAAAACAAGAAAATCTTATGCTTTGTGAAAAAATGGGGCACCAAGCCTTCTCACAAATCACATTCACAAAGATTTTACACAGGTGTATGTCATAAAGTCAAAGAGATAAACTACAATGGGGATATATATCCAGGTCATTAAATAATGGAATTGAAGATCAACATACAAGTATGTTTGTTTTTCTTTCTTTACATAGATAGCTGTTACTTTGTTCTTGAACAGGGTAATGTTATTTGGGTTGTGCAAATCGTGAGGGACCACCCTTTCTCTCCATCAGACACAAAAAGATCATGAAGAGTCCCCAAGTACAAGCACCTAAAACATTTGCAAAGGGTGAAAACCTATCCCATCTTTTAGATAAGTAGACCATTGTGTGTATGTAGCAACCGATGACAATTTACACATACTAAAACCCTGCACACTGGTGTCATCTTTAGACATTAGCCTTGATGTCAGAATGTGGCTACCTTAATAATGGATGAACGGTTCTATGTGCAGAATCTGACCCATGGTAACCTTGCAGGTCTGGCTGAAGAAGGAACACACCTTCCCTCACACTGTAGCTGACCTGTATGTCTGCACCAGCTGGTGTGCCACTGGTGTGTCAGTTGGTGATCACACAGCATGGGTGTTCTCACCTGGTGTGTCAGTGATGATCACACAGCATGGTTGCTCACTGTGGTCAGTTGGTGTACACAGCATGGGTGTGCTCATGGTGTGCAGTTGGTGATCACACAGCATGGGTGTGCTCACCTGGTGTGTCAGTTGATGATCACACAGCATGGTGTTACTGTGTGTCAGTTGATGATCACACGCTGGTTGTTACGGGTTCAGTTGATGATCACTAGCATGCATGTGTCCTGTGTGTCAGTGATGATCTACAGCATGGTGTGTTCACCTTGTTTGCTTACCGGTTTTAGTTTTCACTTCACTATCAGACCAAATAATGACATTCTTAGGGCTTTCCCTCTTATAGTAAAATAGTATTGTTTGGTTTGGTTTAGTGCTTTTGGATTTTTGAGTCTTTTTGTAAAAGGAGGTTATATAACACGTTAATTTTCCACACTTTTTGAAAAGGTAAGCCCATACAGCAGGTAATGGCAAAGGTGTTTCTATAACTGGTGTGGTCATTGGGAAACAAAGTGTTAGAGACCTCACCTTCTCTAAAGGCTACCATATTGAAGGCAGCGCCCATCTCATCTCCCTGACTACTTTACCTTCCCCCTCCATAAGAAGTGCAAATACCTATAGAACTGGGTGAACCAGGGGACTGCACTGAAGCCAACATACCCAAATGGTCCCCCATCCAAAAGGTAACCACACTCAAGGCTGCATATTCTTAACTCTTGCAAAGTAG
>CM060339.1:3044164-3054164 GCA_030674155.1 Stramonita haemastoma | reverse complement strand
GGTCAGAGTGGTTTGACAGTGAATGTAAAAATGCAAAAAAGGAATGTAGAAAAAAGCTAAAGCATTTTAGAGCAAATCGAAAAGAAGTAAATAGGCAAATATATGTTACAGCAAGAAAACAATACAGGCATCTGTTGAAAACCAAAAGACACACTTTTAGAAAGCAAAAGACTGAAGCATTAACTAAAGAAATTAACAATGGGTCACACTTTTGGAATGAGCTGAGGAAAATGGGTTGTACAAACAAGAAAAAAGTAGTAAATAGTATTAGTACAGATGAGTGGTATGATCATTTCAAAACTGTATTCCAAGGTAATGATGAAGAAATTGAAAGGGATGACTGTATTGAACTTGAATTTTCAGAGCAAATAGATGATACACTGAATAAGGAAATATTAGAAGTAGAAGTTGCTCAAGCTATAGGGAGACTTAAAAAGGGTAAAGCTAGTGGGATAGATGATATTTTAGCTGAAATGTTGCAAACTGGTGGCAGCAATATTGTAATGTTTCTAACAAAACTACTTAATGCTATTTTTGAACGAGGAATTTACCCACAGGAATGGTCAAAAGCCATAATTATACCACTGCATAAAAAAGGAAACCTAAATGATGTAGATAACTACAGGGGAATATCTCTCTTAAGTATTATATCTAAGTGCTATACTTCAATACTTAATACACGACTATACACTTGGTTAGAGAGCAACAACTTAATTACAGAATGTCAGGCAGGATTTCGAAGAAAATATTCAACAGTTGATCAAATATTTACACTATACGCAGTAATTCAGAGCCACATGAACAAAAAAGGAAGAAAACTTTATGTTGCTTTTGTAGATTTCCGAAAAGCTTTTGATTCTGTTCAACATAAAATACTCATGCAGTGCATTCAAAATCAAGGTGTACATTGTAAATTCTTTGCTGCATTACAAGCTATATACAGGTCATTAAAATCATGCGTTCGAGCAAATTTTGAATTAACCGAAATGTTTGATTGTCCCGTTGGGGTACGGCAAGGCTGTGTCCTTAGCCCTACACTGTTTTCACTATTTGTAAACCAGCTAGCAGATCAAATTAATGAAAAGGGTAAACATGGGGTGCAGTTATTTCCGGACATTATGGAATTATTCCTTTTGTTATTTGCAGATGATGTGGCATTAATATCAACAACACCAAGTGGTCTTCAGAATCAGTTAAATGTCTTAAAAACTTGCTGTAACAAGATAAAGTTAACTGTAAACATAGATAAAACAAAAGTTATGGTATTTAGAAAAGGGGGCTTTTTGGGTAGACATGAGAAATGGTTTTATGATGGTAAGAGCCTAGAGGTAGTAAACAATTATTGTTATTTAGGATTTAAGTTCACAACTATGGTTAGTGCAAAAAACGGTACATGGCATCTAGCAACAAAAGGGAAAAAGGCAGTAGTTCAACTAAATAGAGTCTTTCGGAAATATAAAGAGATGACAGCAAATACTTTTTTCAAAATTTTTGACACAAAAATACAACCAATATTGTTATATTCTGCTGAAGTATGGGGAACAAACCAACTAGAACATTTAGAAAAAGTTCACATGATGGCATGCAAAAGATTTCTAGGTGTGCCAACCAAAACACCAAATAAAATGGTATATGGAGACTTGTGTAGATATCCACTTTATGTAAATGCATACACTTCCTGTTTAAGATATTGGTTTAAATTATTAGAAATGGATAGTGAACGGTTACCACACAAGGCGTATCAAATGTTGTTGCATCTAGATAACTCTGGAAAACAATGCTGGGTTGCGAATATAAGAGAACTATTATGCTTAACTGGATTTAACATTGTTTGGTTGCAGCAGGGTGTTGGGGATGTCAAACAATTTCTAAGGATATTCAAACAGAGACTTATTGATATGTTTATACAGGAATGGTCAGGAACTATAAGAGAACGTGATAGATACCAACAGTATAGATCATTTAAGACTATTTTCGAAAGAGAAAGCTATGTTTTAGATGTAGAAAATTATTGTCTTCGTGTTGCTATTACGCAATTAAGGTTTAATGTACTCCCACTTAATAGCAATGTACATCGCTATAGTGAATCTGTTCATGATAAATTCTGTCCATTTTGTAAAAAACAGATCGAAAATGAAAAACATTTTGTATTGATTTGTGTTACGTACGAAGATTTACGGGTAAAATTTCTGAAAGAATCAAAAGACCTTTCTTTGCATGTGTTACTCAGAGCCACTGATCCTATCCACAGATATAATTTATCTAAATTTGTGTTTCATGCAATCAATAGGCGGAAGAAAATACTTTAAATGTATTAGGTAATCCAGCGATGTATATTTGATAAAGCATGTTCACCATTGTTTATATTTATGTCTTTTCAAGAATTCGTGGCAAAATATGATTATGTCTTTCCTTATTTCTCATTTCATACTACTGTCTCTGATTGTGATTACTACAGTAAGAGTGAAATGTAAACCATGGTTAGACAACTGTTATGTAGGTTTGAAATGTAGTGGGTATGAGGTGTATATGAGCTTAAATTAACCAGTAATTGTTGAATATAGATTGGTGTTATATCAGATATTTTCCTATTTTCTTTTTATATTGTATTGTGGCCTAAGGCCGATGTGCAATTAAACCATTTCAGTGTTCAGTGTTCAGTGTTCAGTGTTCTGTCTCTGTCTCTGTCTCTCTCTGTCTCTCTCTCTCTGTCTCTCTCTCTCTCTCTCTCTCTCTCTCTCTCTCTCTCTCTCTCTCTCTCTGTCTCTCTCTCTCTCTCTCTCTCTCTCTCTCTCTCTCTCTCTCTCTCTCTCTCTCTCTCTCTCTCTCTCTCTCTCTCTCTCTCTCTCTCTCTCTCTCTCTCTCTTTACATATGTATACACACACACAGAGACACAGACACAGACACAGACACACACACACACACACACACACACATATATGTATACACACACACACACACACACACACACACACACACACACACACACACACACACACACACACACACACGTATGTATGTATGTATGTATGTATGTATGTATGTATGTATGTATGTATGTATGTATGTATGTATGTATGTATGTATGTATGTATGTATGTATGTATGTATGTATGTATGTATGTATGTATGTATGCATGTATGTATGTATGTATGTATGTATGTATGTATGTATGTATGTGTGTATGTATGTATGTATGTATGTATGTATGTATAAAATATATATAATGAGAGGAGAGAACGCTTTTAAGGCTTTAACGCTGTAACAGTTTATTGTCATTCCCCAACTAGGCCTTTTGACAAGGGAGGTAACACCAATACTTTTTTTTATGAAACAGTAAACAAAAAGTGAAATAATTATATGAGCAGTACAATTAAGTTTGGAAAAAGAAAGGATTCGTTCATTAATAATCAAGTAACATTAATACTGACGTTTATACAGTTGTAAATCACCTAGAACATAAAAAGAAAAGAAAGGAAAAATCAAACTGAAATGCAATAACATTTATCGATTTGACCATCCATGCAAACTATATGTGATAGTAACCTTTTCTTTTTGAATAAGCTTACTTAAGAATACATTGCTCTTTACATTGACTATATATATTATTACATATTGAATCAATTGGTACTGACCTGGCTTTGTCTCAATTTTTGTGCCTCTGCAATAAACTTAGCTACAGCTTTAATCACATGTTCATTTTTAGTCGACGAAATAGAAACAATATCTTGATTTTCTGCCAATTGTAGACTTAGAAAATTATGTTTACTTCATACAGTTTACATATGCTTTGCATTGGAACAAAAAATGAATTTCATTATCAACATTATGACATAATGGCATAGTAATTGTATGGATGTCTCAGTCTGGAATCATCTTTTGTTAGCATTGAAACCCAATGTTCTTAACCTGAATCGAGTATAATTAATCCTATGCCATTTATCAGTGACTATTTTTAGATATTTTTCCGTTTGAAAGACAAATTTAAAGGAAAAGAACCAGCTATTTTACTTTTACTTTTCATATCTGAATGCCAGTTTTGTTTAAAAGAGCAGATAAGCCTATCTTTAAATTCAGAAAGAAACTGACGCTCATTACCTACTTCCTGAGACATCCAACAATCCAAAGCATGTTCCACCAAAACTCTTTTAACGTGATAAGCCTCAGTTCTCCTTACCCAACTCCATCTGTATAATCAACATATGGTATGACTGTCTGCATAATCGTGTTTGTGGAAGTTTCAACAACTTGAACCAATACTATACATTTCACAAAGGTTCTTATATATAAGAGATATCTTCCTGTTTCCCACATACAGTACAGTATTTGATGAATGTATTGGCACATTTAAAAAGTGTTTCATGGCAAATGTATGAACTTTTTCCATTTGTATATTTACACAAATCCCCATCTTTTCTGCAGCGTATGTAAGTAAGGGTTCAATCTGTGTATCAAATAATTTCCAAATTAGGGAACAGTTTATCAAATTCAGCTTTCATGAGTTTTTAGAATTTCTATTACACCTTTTTTCCCCTTCCTACAAGATTCCTGCCATTTTAAAATTTAGACTTAGTCTTGTTGAAAACATCATTCCTAAATATTTATACGTATTAACTATTTTGACTTCAACATTTCCATAAAACCATTTCTTGTGTACTGATAGATGTCCACCCATTCGAAAAACAATAATCTTTGTTTTAATCCATATTCACTGTTAAATCAAAATGATCTGCCTTCTGTTTTAAGATATTTAATTTATGTTGTAAACCGATAGCAGTTCAGACAAAAGGATAATATCATCAGCAAAAAGTAACAAAAACATTTTGATTGCTCGGGAATGATTTGAACTACCTGCTTTTCCTTTTTTTTATAGTTCAATAGCTAGTTCATTTATGAAAAAGAAAACATTTGTGGGCTTAAAATACAACCCTGCTTCACTCCCTTGGGGCATTCAAAGAAATCAAATATTCATTACTTGCCCGCACAGGCTAAAACAGGCTATAATAGCTCTATAGTGCGTATATAGTTTACCATTTACCCCGTTTTTTCGTAGTACATGCCACAATATATTTCTATTCACAGAATTCGAAGGCCTTTCTAAAGTCTACAAAAGCAACGATAATTTTTTACTGGAAAGCAAATGTTTTTGAACAAGACAGTAAAGGGTAAATATATGATACACAGTGCTGTACTTTGCTCTAAAGCCCGCTTGCTTTCAATTAATTTTTCTTCATTATCTGCCCATTGAGTTAATCTCTTATTTAGAATGTGAGTATAAAGTTTACTTAGTATACTGGGAAGAGCTACTCCGCGATAGTTATCAGCATTATTAATATCTCTTTTTTATGAATCAGAATTATTACTGACTTTGCCCATTCTAAAGGGAAAGCACCACTTTCAAACATATGGTTAAATAACTGAACAAGAAAAAAATTACAGTGGAATTTGCTATTGAGCATTTCTCCACTTATTTTATCAGAACCAGCACTTTTTCCTGTTTTGTAAATGTTTGATGGCATCAAAAATCTCATTCTGAGTTATAGGATTGTTAAATAAAGGTTCAAACATTTCATCTTCTTGTAGCACACTACATTCTCTCATTTTCTGCACAATTAAAGTCATTAAAAACCTCCAAGAAATGATCAACCATTGTTGAATAGTTATATAGTTATAAACTAATGACTTACGGTTAACAGATCTTATAACAGACCAGAATGTTTTGGAATCCTTAGATGAATCTTTAAGTTTCTCTAACCTCTTTTCGTCAAAGTATCTTTCTTTTGTTTTTCTTAAATTAATGTATTCTTTTCATGTGGTCGTATACATGTGTATTTTCCGTTTTATCCTCATTTGTTTTACAGTGTTGGAATCTTTTTAATAATCTCTTAACTTCTTCTTTCTTGCTCTTGCATCTACCTATTTCCAGCATCAACACAACATTTTGTTAACATTTTTTTTCTACCTTTTCCCAACTGTTCCTTCTAATCCCATGCCAAATGGACTAGAAGCACAGGACCTCCCATGCTATAGAGTTGCTTTTACAAACATGACTCTCGCTGTTTCATTTTATTTTTCTGTCGTTTTCATTATCAGGTTTGGGGCGTTTTGATTTCTTCTTCACATAATGTCTTGTTTTTATGATATTTTGAGAGTCTTTTTGGTACTTGTTCTCGATGCTTGATTCTTCTCACAACTCTCTGTCAGAGTCCATGATTCACGCCATATAAATAGATATCACGAGATTTGTAGAGTGATATTTGGTGCAGAACTGATGTTGTTTTCTGATGATCCTCTGGAGCTGACAGAGCAGATGTGCTGTTGCAATGCACTTTCACTCATGTTATGTGCTATCTTAGTGGAGCCTATATTGAAGCGTTAATCATTTATCACCAAACTCTGACATATTCCCATTGTTCTCTACTTTCACTGTTAATACATCCATCATCTACTTTCCACGTTGTTTCAACTGGGAGTGCCATGAATAAACACACTCCCCAATACATAAATCAAAACATGATAATATTTCACTAGGAACAAGAAAATAATCAATCACGCTGCATCCATTAGGAGACACAAAGGTATACTCCCCCTCCCTATCCCCTTTACAGCAGCCATTCAGATCCCCATGTCAAACATAAGCATAAATCTAACAATGACCTGCCCAAATTGTTCATGTTTCATCTTAGAAGCACCCACACAAATTCATCATCATACTGTCATTCAACACTTCCAAATAATTTGACCAACTTCAAGGTCAGCTTGTTTTGACCTGTCCTGGAATTCAAGTCTCCTATTTTCATGAAATGAAAGTCATCTTTTTGAAAATACTGCAATAAGGCTTCCTCTAATAATATAACACCATCTTTGATTAGTTTTTCATTGTAAATAGGACCACCTTCTGGCACAATATAATACCTTATCAAAATAGCATCTTTATCTAAATTGAAAATACATATATTTATTCTAATAGCAATAGTGTTGTCACATTCTATTTTAATTTCTTTCGACACAATTTTTTAAAGTCTTTCTTACTAATTAAAGCACTCCTCCAGAATTCCTTCCATGATGTGAGAGTTTTTGTGCAGGAACGTGAAACTTTATTAATCAAGAAAAACACCACTGTAATCAAAATTAGAATCAAGAAAAGTCTCTGTGAGGCAAACAAAATCGAACTTATTGACATAGTTTATAAAAGATACATCTCTTAATTTACTATACAGATTTTCTACATTATAATTTAAGAATGTCCATTGTCTTGGATGGCCGGGCCTGTCCTAGCTTTTTCTTAAGCTGCTAGGGCGCTGACTCCTGCGACTGTTCTTGTTGTCACTGGCCACTTTGCCCCGAGCAGACTTGGGCATGCAGGAAATCGGCATACCGTCTGCTGGTAGGACAGCGGTTGGTCACGTGCAGCAGCCCGTCACTAGTTGTAGAATGCGCACGTCACAGCGAGGGGAAATCCCACCAACCATTGCTGGGCTATGACTTCACCTGGCGGAGCCCCATGGTCCCTATGGTAACGCCCGCCTGCACTGCCTCCGATGGTGTCACTCCTGCACTGGTCCCTGCTGAACCGGAGAGGAGGAAGGAGAAGGGGGCCTGCCGCACCTGTCTGTGGGCTGCCTGGCCTGGTGCGCCCTTCTGACGTCACAACCCCTCTGCCGGTGAGGAAAGGGGAATTCCCACTGGGTTGTGAGGAGGGGACAGGGGTGGAGGACTGCTGTGCACCCCTACTCTCCACCACCTCTGCGTAGGACCAGGGGTCTGGAAGGCTGGGCCCGATCACCATCTGCCCCCTGTGGATGTAGGCTGTCTTTCCCTCCCTGCGTGCTGCAGCCACCATCTGTGCCTGTGCCCTGGTCAGGTCGTTGGCAACCCTGACACCTTCGTCTTGCAACTTCTGTCTCAGGTCTTTGCCAGTGAGTATGTTCATTTTGTCCTTCCGCCTGCTGAACTTGGCGATCATAGGCCTGGGATGTCCACCACGTGCCTGCCCTGTTCGATGTGCTCTAGCTATGTCGTCCACAGTCCAAGTCTTGCACTCATCCACACTGTTCAGCACATCGGTGACAGATTGAGCACATGATTCGTGAGACTCCCTGGCAGCTTGTTGAGGTATGCTAAACAATCGCAAGTTGTCTCTTCTTGAAAAATCTTCCAGTCTGTCGGTATCTGTTTTTAATTGTTCAATTTCTGACTTCAGATTTTTGATGGTATTGTTCAGTTCCTGCATATCTTCTCTGTCTTTTCTCTCCTCAAACAGCTGGTGAATGTCTTTTGTAATGTCTGTGACTGTCCCTGTCAACCCTTTTTGTTCTCTTACCAGTCTGTCACATCTTAGATTTATTTCCTCACACTGTTGTTTCACTTGTTGAAGTTCGTTTTTTATTTCACCTAGATCATTCCTGATGACGCAAGTCTGCTCTGAGAATTGCTGCTGTATGTTCTTCACTATAGAGTTCATTAGATCGCTGACTTCAGTTGGTGTGTTCATTAGTGACTCTGTTCTGTCTTTAGCATCCTTCTGTCCATCAGTGTTTGGCCCTGGGTTGGTTTCTACGTGGCCGCTTAGCAACAGCCTGCGCAGGGAGAAGGCAGGTGCTGCACACAAAAGGCCAGAGAAGCACAGGGCACGTGCAATCCAGACTGACAGGCTGGTCCACTGTCATTGTCACACAAATCTGACATCTCCTGCCACGCTGTCCCTTTTGAAAACCTATTTGATTTTAACCAGGCACAGTCAGATGGCACAAATTCAACAAAGTTCCTTGCCAGACAGTTGAGCAGAGAAATCAGCATAGCACAGCATACAAAACTCACAACGACATCAGCCCATGTCAGGTGTGTCACCGTGACCTATCTCTGTTCAACCATGAAGAGTCAGGAGACATCTTTTTATAGCAAAGTGACATTCGTTGACATTTTGCACCAAACATACCTATTGCAGCCCTCCACATCACCAAGTCCACCATTTCAAGGTCGTTTCATGTACTGATGTTCTTTATAAAATTGCAGCACAAGTAGCACTTTGAAATAATCCTTTAAGGCATTGTGGCACACTCATGCACTGCCACCCCGATGTTCTATCGTCCCTTGAGAGAGAGAGAGAGAGAGAGAGAGAGAGAGAGAGAGAGAGAGAGAGAGAGAGAGAGAGAGAGAGAGAGAGGAGAGAGAGAGAGAGAGAGAGAGAGAGAGAGAGAGAGAATGAGTGGAAAGATGAGAGAGAGAGAGAGGAGAGAGAGAGGAGAGAAGAGAGAGAGAGAGAGAGATGATGAGAGAGAGGAGAGAGGAAGAGATGAGGATAGAAGAGTGGGGGAGAGAGTAATGATGTGTACACTAGCATTTAAGTGTTTGTGCAAGCCTGCCTGAATGCATGCCTGCATCTATGCATGCACACTTGCATGTGTGTGGTTGCATTTAAGCTTCCGGATGTGTGTTTGTGTGTGTTTATATTATTTTTTATTTCATTTTACCTTATTCTTTTATATCGAAGATAATGGGATAAGCACTCTTGTGCTTTTTTACATCCAGTCCCTGAGGGCAGTGTATGTGTGTGTGTGTGTTTATATCTTTATTTGTATTTTATTTTATTGATGAGTTATTTTATATTGTATTCTTTTGTATCGAGGATATTGGAATTAGCACTCATCTGGTTTTTACATCAAGTCCCAGTGTGTGTGCAGTTTTTGTAAATCGTGTCATCTGTTCCTACCGGCACACGATGGTCTACTCTTACGAAAAGCGGAACAGGATTTAACGTGTGCGCAAGATGTTCTGCGTGCGTTCGCACACGGGGCCTCAGTTTATAGTCTCATCCGTGTGTGAGTGTGTCAAAGTCAAGTCAAAGTCAAACTTTTATTTCCAGATGGTACATTGAGTAAGCAGTCCAATTGCTTTTTTTTCATCAAGCCATCCATCTAAAAAATAAAATAAAAAAAAGGAGGAAAAAAAAGAGAGAATAATCATATTTGAACAAGGAAAAACTTACAGAAGATATG
>CM060339.1:3043053-3044064 GCA_030674155.1 Stramonita haemastoma | reverse complement strand
CTAGATTCTGAAGTACGCCAGCCAGATACTAAGTGGTACTTGTAGGATCGGGACTTTCTTCCCAAAAGAATTTGTTACCATCAATGATCAGATGGTCATAGACCATAAACCCCTTTTCCCATCTTTTCTGGCATCCTTTAAATGAGGAACAAGTTTTCTTATAATGTCAGGGCACCACGTGGGGTGAAATCTTCGCCCATGAAGACATCACTTCCACGGAGCTTGTGCTTAGCCTTCAGAACCGTCACCTTATCCCTGTGGAATGCACATCTCCCCATGATAGGCGAGTTAGGGTTTCTATTCAGACGGTGGATACTGTTCAAACTCCATATCTCGATTCAGTCCTAGTTTGTCAGTCAGTAAGTCTTTAATCAGTCCTTCACATTTGTCATTTGTCTCATTGTCCAGTCTCGGTATGCCATAGAAAAGGATATTGTTTTTTTTAGTATGCCCTCCAAGTCGTCAGTCTTCAGTTCCAGCATTTCTACTTTTTCACACAACTTTTTGTTTTGCTCTTTCAGTCTTTGGTTTTCGGTTTTCAGTTCCCTTAACATCTTCTTTCAAGGATGCCATTTCCTTCAAAATTCCGGAGTATGTCTCTTTCACTTGTCTCACCTCTTCTTTCAGTTCTTTGAACATGGAGGTCAGCTCCCGCAGGTTTGCTACAACATCTTTCAGCGTAGGCTCCTCGGTTGTCCTCTTAGGAGACGATGAAGCAGAACCGGCACCAGAGTTCAGCTGGGTTTGACGGAGACTGTCCTTCCTTCCCTTAGGTCCAGGTCCAGGGTTCAGCTCCACATCCCCACACTGTTGCAGAAAAAACGCCTAGGTATAAATAGGCAAGGAGCAAACCTACGGTAACACCGTCATGCAGCCTGCCCAACTTCAATGTCGGAATGTACTGTGATGATTTCTTGAATATTGCACGTCGAGGCACGAATGCCAAGAAGGTGGCCGCAAAGCAGCCACACATGGCCTTGATATTGAAAGCCACCTCTAACATGATGTCTT
>CM060339.1:3035553-3038053 GCA_030674155.1 Stramonita haemastoma | reverse complement strand
GGCTACCTTAATAATGGATGAACAGTTCTATGTGCAGAATCTGACACATGGTGAACCTTGCAGGTCTGACTGAGGAAGGAACACACCTTCCCTCACACCTGTAGCTGACCTGTCCACAGCTGATGATCACACAGCATGCGTGTGTTCACCTGGTGTGTCAGTTGATGATCACACAGCATGGGTGTGTTCATTAAGTTTGCAAACCTAATGCATGTAACTGTTGTCATGATTCTTGGTGAAAATGTTATGACTCTTGGTGGAATGATTGTGTGTACCAGTCAAAAAGATTTAAAAAGAATACAACTCTATGTGAAGTTTTCAATAAGTAATCTTGCTCAAAATTACGGCAATATCACTCACTCACTCACTCAGTCCCATGTCCCAAAGGACGTAGGGGGGACATGGGAGAAGACGAAACAGAGATCTTTTTCCATGCTTCACAATCCTGTGTGGCTAGTAGGAGGTGTTGCAGGGGTTGGGCGGTCCAGTCTTTGATGTTGTCAACCCATGATTTCTTTTGGCGGCCTCTTCTTCTCTTGCCCTCGACTGTTCCTTGCAGGATGGTTTTTGCTAGGGTGTTGTGTCTTGTGGTGTGACCAAACCACATCAGCTTTCTCCTCTTTATGGTGGAGAGCAAAGGCTCTTGGGGGCCCACACGCTTTTTGATTTCTTCTTTCACATAGTTATTGGTCTTGTGTTCTTTGTATGATATTTTGAGGAGTCTTCTGTGGCACTTGTTCTCGAATGCTTGGATTCTCTTCTCTAACTCTGCTGTCAGAGTCCATGATTCACAGCCATATAGGAGGATAGATATCACGAGGGATTTGTAAAGGTGGTATTTGGTGCAGAAGCAGTATAAGTGGGCATTAAGCCACAAAATACCAAACTAGATTTTCAGCTGTGACAAAAATTGGACGCGGGTCTCTAGGCCTGATCTGACACTGGGTCTCTAGGCCTGATCTGACACTGGGTCTCTAGGCCTGATCTGACACTGGGTCTCTAGGTTTGATCTGACACTGGGTGTCTAGGCCTGATTTGACACTGGGTCTCTAGGCCTGATCTGACACTGGGTCTCTAGGCCTGATCTGACACTGGGTGTCTAGGCCTGATCTGACACTGGGTCTCTAGGCCTGATCTGACACTGGGTCTCTAGGCCTGATCTGACACTGGGTCTCTAGGTCTGATCTGACACTGGGTGTCTAGGCCTGATCTGACACTGGGTGTCTAGGCCTGATCTGACACTGGGTCTCTAGGCCTGATCTGACACTGGGTGTCTAGGCCTGATCTGACACTGGGTGTCTAGGCCTGATCTGACACTGGGTGTCTAGGCCTGATCTGACACTGGGTCTCTAGGCCTGATCTGACACTGGGTCTCTAGGTCTGATCTGACACTGGGTCTCTAGGCCTGATCTGACACTGGGTCTCTAGGCCTGATCTGACACTGGGTCTCTAGGTTCTGGGTCTCTCTTTACCTGACACTGTCCAGTGAGGTTTATGGTGAAGGGAGAAAGGAGATCATCCCTAGTACCATGGACCCCAAGACAGAAAGAAGGACTGCTGACAGTGGACTGTGTGAACATGGGCACACGTAGGCACACTGGATCAACAGCAATCTGAGCGATCAAGGCAGTGTGTCACAGTGTCACAGAGATGGATGCAGTGTGTCACAGTGTCACAGAGATCAAGGCAGTGTGTCACAGTGTCACAGAGATCAAGGCAATGTGTCACAGTGTCACAGAGATCAAGGCAGTGTGTCACAGAGATGAATGCAGTGTGTCACAGTGTCACAGAGATCAAGGCATTGTGTCACAGTGTCCCAGAGATGAATGCAGTGTGTCACAGTGTCACAGAGATCAAGGCAGTGTGTCACACTGTCACAGAGATCAAGGCAGTATGTCACAGTGTCACAGAGATCAAGGCAGTGTTTCACAGTGTCACATAGGTCAAGGCAGTGTGTCACAGTGACACAAAGATCAAGGCAGTGTGTCACAGTGTCACAGAGACCAAGGCAGTATGTCACAGTGAAGGCAGTCACAGAGATCTAGGCAGTGTGTCACAGTGTCACAAAGATCAAAGTAGTGTGTCACAGTGTCACAGAGACCAAGGCAGTATGTCACAGTGAAGGCAGTCACATAGATCTAGGCAGTGTGTCACAGTGTCACAAAGATCAAAGTAGTGTGTCACAGTGTCACAGAGACCAAGGCAGTATGTCACAGTGAAGGCAGTCACAGAGATCAAGGCTGTGAGTCACAGTGACACAGAGATCAAGGCAGTGTGTCACAAAACCACAGAGCTCAAGGCTGTGTGTCACAGTGAAGGCAGTCACAGAGGTAGACAGGAATAGTTATGTGGAGACATCTGTAGCAGAGAGTCCTGATTTTACACTGTATTGCTTACATAACAGGAAGTCGTGAAAGAGACTGCAGTAATTGTGTTAAGTGTTAAGATCTTTTCTAAGAGCAAGTCAAGCAGCAGTGTTTTGTATGTGTCTTATAGGGAT
>CM060339.1:3025553-3028053 GCA_030674155.1 Stramonita haemastoma | reverse complement strand
ACCTAGAACTTACAAAGAAAAGAAAGGAAAAATCAAACTGAAATGCAATAACAATTATCGATTCGACCATCCATTCAAACTATATATGATATTAACCTTTTCTTTTTGAACAAGTCTACTTAAGAATACATTGCTCTTTAAATTGACTGTATATATCATTGCATATTGAATCAATTGGTACTGACATGGCTTTGTTTCAATTTTTGTGCCTCTGCGATAAACTTAGCTACAGTTTTAATCACATGTTCATTTTTAGTCGACAAAATCGAAACAATATCTTGAATTACTGCCAATAGACTTAGAAAATTATGTTTACTTCATACAGTTTCATATGCTTTGCATTGGAACAAAAAATGAATTTCACTATCAACATTATGACCACATAATGGGCATGGTAATTGTATGAATGTCTCAGTCTGGAACCATCTTTTGTTAGCATTGAAACCCAATGTTCTTAACCTGAATCGAGTATAATTAATCCTATGCCATTTATCAGTGACTATTTTTAGATATTTTTCCATTTGAAAAACAAATTTAAAGGAAAAGAACCAGCTATATTTACTTTTACCTTTCATATCTGAACGCCAGTTTTGTTTAAAAGAGCAGATAGGATTATCTTTAAATTTAGAAAGAAACTGACGCTCATTACCTACTTCCTGAGACATCCACACAATCCCAAAGCCATGTTCCGACAAAACTCTTTTAACTTGATAAGCCTAGTTCTCCTTACCCAACTCCATCTGTATAATTAACATATGGTATGACTGTCTGCATAATCGTGTTTGTGGAAGTTTCAACAAACTTTAACCAATACTTAATACATTTCACAAAGGTTCTTATATATAAGGGATATCTTCCTGTTTCCCATAGAGTACAGTATTTGATGAATGTATTGGCACATTTAAAAAGTGTTTCATGGCAAATGTATGAACTTTTTCCATTTGTATATTTACACATAATCCCCATATGTCAGCAGGTATGTAAGTAGGGGTTCAATCTGTGTATCAAAAAATTTCCAAATTAGGGAACAGTTTATCGAATTCAGCTTTCATGACGTTTTTTACAATTTCTATTACACCTTTTTTCCCCTTCCTACAAGATTCCTGCCATGTAAAATTTACACTTAGTCTTGTTGAAAACATCTTTCCTAAATATTTATACGTATGAACTATTTTGACTTCAACATTTCCATAAAACCCTTTCTCGGGTACTGATAGATGTCCACCATTCGAAAAGCAATAATCTTTGTTTAATCTATATTCACTGTTAAATCAAAACAATCTGCCTCTTCTTTTAAGATATTTAACTGATGTTATAAACCGATAACAGTCTCAGACAAAAGGATAATATCATCAGCAAAAAGTAACAAAAACACTTCGATTGCTCCGGGAATTATTTGAATACCGTGTTTTCCTTTTTTTGATAGTTCAATAACTAGTTCATTTATGAAAAACAAAAACATTTGTGGGCTTAAAATACAACTCTGCTTCACTCCCTTGGGGCATGCAAAGAAATCAGAATATTCATTACCTGCCGGCACACGCTAAAACAGAGCTCTAAACAGCTCTGAATGCCGTATAATTTACCATTTACCCCGTTTTTTTCGTAGTACATGCCACAATATATTTCTATTCACAGAATCGAAGGCCTTTCTAAAGTCTACAAAAGCAACGTATAATTTATTACTGGAAAGCAAATGTTTTTGAACAAGAGAGTAAAGAGTAAATATATGATACACAGTGCTGTACTTTGCTCTAAAGCCCGCAATAGTTATCAGCATTATAAATATCTCCTTTGCTATGAATCAGAATTATTACTGACTTTGCCCATTCTAAAGGGAAAGCACCACTTTCAAACAGATGGTTAAATAACTGAACAAGAAAAGAAATTACAGTGAAATTTGCCTATTTGACCATTTCTCCAATTATTTTATCAGGACCAGCACTTTTTCCTGTTTTTAAATGTTTGATGGCATCAAAAATCTCATTCTGAGTTATAGGATTATTAAATAAAGGTTCAAACATTTCATCTTCTTGTAGCACATCTACATTCTCTCATGTTTCTGCACAATTAAAGTAATTAAAAACCTCCAAGAAGTGATCACACCATTGTTGAATAGTTATATCGTTATAAATTAATGACTTACGGTTAACAGATCTTATAACAGACCATAATGTTTTGGAATCCTTAGAAGAATCCTTAAGTTTCTCTAATCTCTTTTCATCAAAGTCTCTTTCTTTTGTTTTTCTTAAATTAATGTATTCTTTACATGTGGTCATAAACATGTGTATTTTTCTGTTTCATCCTCATTTGTTTTACAGTGTTGGAATCTTTTTAATAATCTCTTAACTTCTTCTTTCTTTTGCTCACATTCAGCATCAAACCAATTGTTAATTTTTTTTCTACCTTTTTCTAACTGTTCTAACCATGCATGCAGCAGACCCACATAATGCTTTTACAAACTGATCTAAGCTGTCATTTATATCTGTGTTCAATAGTT
>CM060339.1:2995553-3010553 GCA_030674155.1 Stramonita haemastoma | reverse complement strand
AAACAGGAGTAAAGAAAAACAGAAATGATCTAACAACTCCACAGGCATTACACAATTATCTGATTTCTAATAAAGCTGATATAAAAACAGCGATTTCCAGAGAAGCTTTTTCTATTAAATTATTTGAAACCCCATCAAATGAAGACGAAATGGTAGAAAGATTAAAAAAAGGAGTGAGAAATTTAGCTAGACAAGATGCACAGACTATGATGATTTACATTCAATTTGGCAACTTTTTAATTCTGTGTAAAAACTGGCAGGAGGAGGAGAGGAAAGAAGGGAGAATAAAAGAAACTTGGGCTGACTGGCTGAAAGCAAAAACAGGCTATTCCGATGTTCATGCACGGAAATTACGAGCCATTGCAGGTGTTCTTTATGGATATCCTGGATTTTTTGCTGTTGGTCTCCCCTTTCGTTTCATTTACAGCAAGCTAAATGACATTAAGAGCATGCTGCAAGTGCCAGAATTTGCTTCCATCTGGAAAGAAGATCCCCATGTACCAGAAACAAGCCGGCTCCAAAATTCACAAGGACTCTAGGATTCTAAAAATAGTACCGTTCACGCGTGATCGGTAGGTCTTCCAGACAAGCCAGCTTCGTCAGATAGGATTCTAAAAATAGTACCGTTCACGCGTGATCGGTAGGTCTTCCAGACAAGCCAGCTTCGTCAGATAGGATTCTAAAAATAGTACCGTTCACGCGTGATCGGTAGGTTTTGCTGGTAAACACTTCTCTAGAAAACAAGTTGTGCCATGACTTTGTAAATAGTGTATATAAATGTGTGTGTGTGTGTGTGTGTTTTTTAGCTCCCTTCGCCGCTTTGCTTAACAGTCTGCCTGCTTCGCTTCACCGCCCTGCTTCAATATTTAGGCTGCCTATTCAGGCGGCCACAAAGCAGCACTTCGTTCAATTGACTTGTTTATTGAATCAAGCTTTGACAAGTGCTCTCTGTGGCTGCATTGAAAACTCAACAAAAGCCTATCCTCACCTGCCAGCGACCCTGTCGAGAACCCAACAAAAAGAATCACTTAGCGCTGGGCTTATTCAAAGATAATGCACAAAGACACCTACCCCACTTCCCTTTCAAAAACACTTCCCTAACCCATGCACCGGCCCTTTCCCACTGCATTCAGAACAAGTTATTTTCAAAACTTGGCAAGTTGTTTATAGGTTCCTATCAAGTTATACAAGTCTGGATAGTTTTGATTAGTTTCAGACAGATTAAAAATGTTATTAGATAGTTTTGGAATAATAGTTACACATGTTAAGTTCTTTTTAAGAACTGTAAGAATCCAATCCTAAGTTACTTTTAAGAAGTTAGTAATAACAACTTATCAAGTTATTAATAAGTATCTAATCAAGTTCTACAATAACTACTTACCTAATACTTAACAAGTTATTAATAAGTATCTAATCAAGTTCTACACTAACTACTTACCTAATACTTAACAAGTTATTAATAACTATCTAATCAAGTTCTACAATAACTACTTGCCTAATATTATTGCATTAAAAATGGATCATTCTGAAGTTTTAAGCATGTTGATGGTTTTTCTTCTTCTTTTACTTCTGTCTTTGTTTCTTTTTTATGCAGTTGTTCTGGCTTTGCTGGCTTTGATGGCTTATATTCTTTATATAAATTGTAAGCCAGATAACCACCAACACCAACCATGACAAACCCCATTGCCTTATAAGACATTTGACTGTCTTCTTTTGTAACTTCTTTTTTGTTTTCTTTTGGAAGTAACGGCTCTGCTGACTCATTATTCTTAGACAACAGTTTTTGTTTGGTTTGTTCATTTATTTTTTTTAGTCGATTCCACTCAGCTAATCTTTTACCAGCCACAACTCACCCAGGATGTTTAGTTACTGTGGAAACTTGGGGGGTCGCTTGCAGAGTCACTTGACTCTCCAAGTGACTTGACTCTCTTGTCACTTGACTCTCCAGTTGACTCTTCTCTTGGTTGCTCATTTTTTATACAACTAAAATCTATATGATTAAAAGTAATCAGTCCCATAGCTAATGGGGCTAAGAACGTTCCAAGTCTATAGTACAGATCACACCCAACAGATTCTAAAGACTTTGTTAGAATGGGGTCCTGCGCCAAATCATATATGAAGTCTTGTTCTGAATCAACAGGAGCAAAACGACTTACTAACTTTACGTATAAACTTAAAACTGTTTGACCAACGCTTTTTACCATTCTTGATCCTAACTGTGCTTCATATCTGTTGTAATATTTTTCAATGTCTTGCACTGACATTTGTTGAATCTTATCCAAACTAAACTCTGTTCCTAGGTACTGTTTTGTTTTTCCACAGGCAGCAAGAGAATATGATCTTTCTTTTTTAGTGAGCAGTGCTTGCTCATCAGTAACTGTAATCTCAGGAACACTGGCACATTGTAGCAGATCATCACAATTCATTTTTTTATTTACTTTAAAAAAAAAAAGAAATCTAAAAAATGAGTGCTGAAAAAACTGTTGTAAACCTTATCTACCATTCTGCTGTGATTGGGGGATTAAGTGTTGGTTACACAATGCTCGGTAAAAGTTTATTCAGAATAAAAGCGGCAGACCTAGGAAAACTAGATTTTGAAGACTCTGCAAAATTGGTTGCTGTAATAACAGCTTCAATTGCAACAAAAGACTTTTTAGTCAAACAGGGAATAATTCCAGAAAATATTAACATGTAAAAAATGGCTTCTCTTGTTATGATGGTTGGCGGTGCTGTGGTTAATGCATTAGCATTCTCAGGCAGCAATTATATGTTTAGTAAACTGCGAAACGATGAAGAGAGACAAAGACATAACAAAGCAATGGAACAACTGGCAGCAGCACAGGACGCCTATGATAAACAAAGACTTGCACAGTTAGATTTTATTAATGAAAGACTTAAACAACAAGGACATGCTGCATATACATTTAAGAACGTCGACAATGCTATCAAAGAATACTATTTAGTGACAGGTGAAAAACTGCAACAATCTGCCCCTCCAAAGTTATCAGACTTTTACCAACTAACAGAAAAACAAAAAGGGGGAGAAATAGCCTTTATTGTGATTGGCATGACTGTTGTGTATTTTATAGCCCAAAAGATTGGTTAGTATTAAAAAATGGACACTAAGCTAGCTAAAATTTATTATTCACCCAAAGGTTACTGGAAGGGTCTAACAGCTATTACAAAGCTTAGTGAAGCTGCAGGTGTTAGTGAATCCACAGCAAAGGCATGGCTGTCCAAACAAGCAGTATGGCAAATATACTTACCAGCACCCAAACGAATAAAACGACCTCACTTTGTTAACACAATACCAAACGACACACATCAAATGGACCTTTTATATTTGCCTCACGACACAATAAGAAGAAAGAGATTTAAATATGCGCTTACTGTTATTGATCTGGCATCAAGATACAAAGATGCAGAACCATTAACACAGAAGAGCGCCATTGCTGTTGCTGTTGCTCTACAAGAAATTTACAGTCGTGGTCCACTGACTTATCCTCGTATGGTTCAAGTTGATGATGGAAAGGAATTTAAAGGTCAAGTTAGTCAACTGCAGTTAAAACACAGAGTTGTTATTAAAAGAGGCATTCCAAGCGTTCACAGATCACAGGCTTTAGTGGAAAACTTCAACAAGCAGTTGTCTGAACGGCTGTTCTCATATCAGTACCATAGAGAAATTCTAGACAATGCTCGTAACACTGACTGGGTTAGAAGACTTTCCCCAGTACTGCGTGCTATGAATGATGAAGAATCAAAGGCCACAGGATTAAAACCCATCAAAGCAATTAAACTCAAATCGATTGGTATCAGCCAACATTCAACAACTGACAAACTAATACCATTTGGAGTGAAAGTAAGGCACCTGTACGCACCAGGTGAGGCAGAAGGTGACAGCCGAAGAAGAGCAACTGACCCTATCTGGAGCATGGATACCTATGAAATTAAAACAGTTATAAGAATGAATCCTCCTGTGTATTATTTAAGAGAAACACCTACATCAAAACGACCAGTGCCAAAAAGAGCATTTGTAAAGGAAGAACTCCAAATAATCCCGCCAGTTAGTTAATTTGTGTATACGTTTGTGTGTTTAAAATGGAAGCTCAGACAACTAGTCCTGTTATTACTTATGTTTTCATTACAGGTGATAATCGCATGCACATTGTTTTTCCTGAATGGCAAAATAAATATGCTGGTGTTCACTTAGAAAGCTCTGATAAAGAATTACTATTAAAAGAACGAGAGTATGACCTGACACCCCCATATTACAAATGTTTGTTCAACAGTTTACAGTTCATGAATTAAATGGGAGGACTGTAATAAAACCATTTACACCAGACCATTTCGATGATCTAGAAACCCATGAAAACAATATGTTAGAATATTTATTTAATAACAAAAAAAGCGATTCATGCTGTTTAATATTTGAAGACTAAAAAAAAATGTAAAGCTATTTTAATAAAAAGATTTATGCTGTTTTTTATATATAAGAGTAAATAAATGTAAGCTATTTATTTTTTTGTTTTGCAATGACCAATTGCATATGACCACTCTGGGTGTACAAACACGCGCTTTGTGTTGTTAGAATCTAATGACTTCTTTGTTACAACAGTTGTGTTGATCTGATGCAATTCAGACCTTAGTTTTACATTGTCATGATGAAACACTTTAGAATCAAAGAGTGCTTCTTTATAGTTGTCGTGTGATATAGCCATCTTAACTACAGGTTTGCTGATCCCTTTTGCTTTTTTAATAACACTAGTTTGACTAGCGACACTATACATTTTTGCTCTCAAACCAACATACTCTTTTATTCTAGTTCCATTCATTTCATCTTTCATCTTACCAATAACCTTTTTATTTACAACTGAATGTAAAGGACTGTCTTTAGGGTAATCACATGTGTCATACCAACTGTCCGATCCCTTAGCTACTTCTGTCTCCATGTCTTTATAAAAGTCTTCAGTCGGAATGTTCAGAATAAACGAGTCAGTGTCCGTGTACAGGACTCTAGACTCTGGATACAATGGTTTAAAGTAGTCATAGAGAAATTCTAACATTAACAGCTTAGACAACTCTAACACAGTAAACCCAATAAACACTGGCTTGTCTAAATTTACCCGAAGCTTCTTCATCATAATGCCGTACAAAGAATCATGAAATTTTCTGAAGTTCTGGTACTGTGGTTTTGATGTCAACTTAATTGCTTGGTTCTCTTCAGTTACCAGTCTGACGTCTTTACGTTTGTGGGGGTTCTCCATTGTCTTTCCAAAACAGCTGTTGTTCATTAACTTAAAGAAGTCCTTCTCTGAAGTATCAGTTGCTTTAGTTCTAAGCTCTGTGTTCTTCATGATGTATGGTTTCATGAACTGCCCTTGATCAAACCAAATCATGCGGTGAACGGCTGTAAGGCAGAGTCCATGTCTTAGGTAAAACTGGAGTAGTCTGTAATGACAGACATACTTTTTGTTGTTTAACAGATTTGGCACAAGCTTAGGTGGTTCAGCTCCTATCTTCTTTCTTTCTGCTGCTAATGGATAATCGTTATGCAGGTCATGAAGTTCACTTGGATATTCTAAGTCTACTTCTGCAATCAACCCCAATGGCTGATAGGGGGACATTGTCCGCAAGGTGTTCAGAAATTCATTTACACCAAATGGGCCTGGTAACATTTTAAAATTGCATAAAGGAAGTGACTGACACATAGCCCAACCATATAGGTTATTAGCGTCTAAATACATAATATAGTTGGATGGTTTATTAGGATCATAGTCATCTAAATATTTGTTGTTAGCTTTACAGTAACTATGTGATGCCATGCTGATTCCACCACGCAGTCCATTCTCAATCATTTGGAGCATGGCAGGTCAGACAGCAGGTCGATCTTTACACCTGTAAACTTTAAGAACGCATCCCAACTCATGCCAGGTGCAGAAATGTAATGAGAGGGATCCAGACTATAATGTTTTTTGCATGTTTTTCTGTAGTTCTCAAAGACATCTGCTAACAAACAAACGTCAGCCATTAAGTAGTTGTCATGGTAATCTGCCATGGTCTTACACTTTAATTTTTCCCATGCCGCCTTTGCATGTTGGTAATCAGAGTCACTAATGTCTTTACCTTTTAGACTACTAAAAAATGTGCCTTTAGGTGGTAGGGCGTCTTCATCAAACCTATTCCAACTGTTCATATACTCATAAGGATAAACGCCTTTACGCACTAGAGATGGATCAAAGTATTTTTCTGTAATAGGACAACAGCTCAGTGATGCAGCCAAGGATTCTAATGTACCCATCATGTGCTGAGCTGAATCATAGAAGGATAAATAATCCAGAGTGAACGTCATGTACTTTTCCGAAGACTGGGCAATACAACTAACCTTTTGAAATTCATCAGTTACGGCCTGTAAAATAAGATGGGAATCATACCCACGTAAGATATGGAAGAAGATGGGTAATTTCCAAGTCTTTGGATCAAACTTAAGCTGCAGGTTACAATTAGAATGTGCTGCTCCCCTAAACTTACCACTGATGTGATCATGATCTCTTACAGTTGGGTTGTCTTCTGTGTTTTCTAATGTATGGCCGCAGATCCAACAATGTCTTGCTAAATTATATTGTTCTTGATCTTCGGTAGTCATAATAATTTCAGAAAGGTTGAGTCAATTAGATAAGTCAGCACGTAATTTTTTCATTTGTTTTAAGAAGTGTTTTGCTGCATCAGGCCCTCTATATAGCTGTGGCATTCTGTGTTCGCCATCTGACTTAACAACAATAAAAGCGTACGAACAGATTTGATGATTATTAACTACAGCAGTTTTAGGTAATGTTTTTGGCTTAGGTCCTTGGTATGGAACTATAATAGATTCGAAGTCAGCATAAACAACGTAAGGATTGGGCTGTAATTTTTTCCAGTTCTTAAAGCTTGCTGTGCTACCAGGTTTTGGAGTAATAAGTTTTGTAATACAGTCAGTAGAGCTCTTACAATGTTCTCTGTGTTTAAGTCCTGCTTCAATAGATGGAATCCTTACTAAACATCTTTTGCAGAACTCTTGTTTTTTACGATTTGCTGTTGTGTATGATAGTAGTCTACTCATTGTGCGATTAAAGTATAATGCTGTTTTGCACCATCTGTCACTAAAAGTAAGTCAACGTGTTTGGCATGTGGCTCTCCTACAGTCGGTGACTCGCTGGATATTCTAAGCGGCAGAAGATTATCTTCTTCAGACCATGTATATACGTTTACAGTGATTGGTTTGTTCTGGGATTCGAATTGTTCGATTTTGTCTAATCCCACTGGAAAGTCAATTCCATTAAAGTTAAGTTCATGTTCGTATTGTTCATAGTTGGAGACTCTCTCCGCATTCTTTTGAACATAATAAAGCTTTGCTAGAATACACCACATAAAACATTTATCATCTGAATTTTTAATGTTTAAGACTGCACGTTTTAAAACCAGTGTTCTGGGTAAAGGAATGTAAGACTTACCAACAAATGGGAAAAACTTAGTCTGGTATAATTTGATCTGCAATACTTTACCTTCTGTCCAGCCAGAACCTCTCAGTTTTGCTTCTTCTGAAGCCATGTTAAACCGATCAACCATTTCATCAGCCCAGCTAGCAGTGAAATCATTGTAAGAATAAACAGCTTTCTGCATAGTTGACACCCACGCTTGTATGGTTTCCTCTGACACAGTAGTATATTCGATGTTCATAGCTATTTGCACCTTAACTGGAGGGAGTATTATTAGCTTGTCTGGTATTTGGGCAATAGCATGTTGAATGCTTGCATAAGAGTTAGTGTTATCAATTATTTCTAAGTCAGTCTCTTGAAATATACTGGAAATTTTACCGCCACCCCTAGCAGGAGTTATTACTACGTCAGTATCTTAAAAAAAACTGGGAATTTCTGTCATATTGAGTTTCTATTTCTAACTCAAAATATTTACTTAAATTGATAATCAATTGGGTTTTTTTAAATCATAATCCACAGTATTTTTGCATTTGGAATTATAACTTACTGTAAACACACGATTACCCCGTTACAGTTAGGTCTTTAGAACAGAGTTTAATTTTTCGCTCATTTGTTTTAGGCATTCCTTTTTTATTGACTCCAAGTCTGGCTGTTGAGAAAAAGCGACTCGAGACTTTTTTTGCATCTCAAACTTTTGCCGTTTATAATCATCATAGTCTGCTTGCAAACGATTGAACTCTTCATCTGTAATCTTAGAGTCTGCTAAGGCTTTGCTTATTATGAGTCTGAATGAACTAAGTTTAGCAGTTGCTAACTGAACCATAGCTGTGTGCTTTTGTAACTTTGGCTTTATTTTTTGTAAGCAACACTCAAAGCTAACGAACATAATCCAAAGCCTACTGAAACAGCACCAAGCATAACAGCTGCTGGACTCCCAATGCCTGTTGCTAAAAGTCCTACACTTGTTCCTGATGTCAGTGTAGCAGCTGTTGCCGTTCCGCTGTTAATGTATGCTAACGCATTAAAAAGAGAAGAATATGATTGTTTGGTTTTGTTGTATTTTGCCAGGTCTTGCTCTAGTTCACGCTGTATTTGTGTAATGTTGGACAGCCTGAAGGATTGTGCACTGTCATCCAATGGTTCTTCTTTTGGTATTTTTTGATACACTGTAACATGAGACATTTTTTTTTAAATAATAAAAAATATTTTAATTTAATGTAGTTATTTCAGTTAGAATATCTTCAGTTAAAATGCTTTCAGTAAAGTAGAATCCAATAAGATCTAAGTGAGTAAGATTAATATATATTAATTCAGTTAGAATATTCTGCTGAATGTTTAGGATTACCTTGTCGCTGGAAGAGACGGCCTTTATTTCATCACCATTGTTTTGAATAGCTACAATTATTCTTAATGTTTCAACACCTAAATTTTGCCAAGCAATTCTAATTCCTTTTATTAGATTATCACTAACACCTACAACTCCATCATCACCAGTGACATCACGTTGTATAGAAATGTCAAATATCATAGTGAACTTGTTTGGTAAAGGCATTTCAGGCATGAACTGCAATTTAGTGGTGGAAATTTTAGTTACAGATGCTTTTCTGTGTAGCAAGTACTGTTTCTTTTCAAAGAGAACAATTTCGATTTCACGTCTGCTGTTGTTCTCAGGCATAAGACTAATATGCAATGGACCAGCATTGAATGCCTTCCTGAAATGTCTTCCTTTGTCAAAGAAAGTGTATGGACTTACAAATTCAAATTTGATTTCCCAGTCGATAAATGGAATAAGGTGCCATTTGTTTTCTTTCCGAACAAGTTTATATTCTAAGTTATCAATGTTTTCTACTTCTACATTACGCAGTTGCTCTAGCTTAGGATTCTTTTTGTCTTCACTTATCTCTTTGCGTTTATAATAACCGTCTTCAGTGTATTCAAATCCATAAACTTCACCAATCTCTCCATTTAGATCAAAGTCTTGTGCGTCTGCTAGATCTTTAAGTTCAAAAGTAATACATCTAATAGGTGCGCGCATAACTGGCAGTTCTGGCCCCCGGGACATTGTTTTTTACATGGCTGATTTTATTTAATTTCTAAAACAACATAAAAGTCGTTGCCTGGGACATTGTTTTTACATGGCTGATTTTATTTAATTTCTAAAACAACATAAAAGTCATCGCATATTACATCTTTACCTTTTTGATCTGTAATTCTTAGGCTTAATCTTTCGTGATGGCCACAAACTAAGGGTTTAAACTGTAAGTTAGAAAATGTTTGAATCTTAACATCACAGTATGATGCATTACCTGCTGGAATAACTCTCAGAATAGTTGATGGTCGGCCATTGTACAAGTTTTCATTAGTGTTTAGTTGGTCTAGATGTATATACATCAATGAATTGATTGCAAGGTCAATAGGATTTTCTCCTTCGAAAGTGTTATTCTTTTGAACACCTACAAGTGAATATATTGGTTTATTACTAGTTTGAAACCCTAACATTTTAGCTAGGGCTCCTGCAAAGTTAAAGGTTTCTGGCTGAAGATCTGGGTCTGGTTTTAATGTTAGCGTTATTTTTAGGTTTGCATCATTAAGTTTTAGATCAACTCCATAGTCACTTAGTATTTCTTTAAGAGTGCAAAATCCGTAATAACCATCTGGTATGGTCAAAAGACTTCGTACATTTCCATGGCGATCTAATCTTTGAACCCAATTGTTTTCTTTTTCCCCGCTTATATTGAACCATTTAACTTTGTAAACAATTTCGTGTAGAGCTGCTTGCAAGTTTCCATGATTGTTATCAAGTGGATAATCTAAAGCAATAGGTCCTTGGTTTGTTAAAGTTATGAACATTTTTAAATATTACATAAAAAAATGAATGTGTTCAAATACAACAAGGAAGCAAAATATGCAGTTGGCGCTGTGGGTAATCCTAAAAACTTAATAGTCAATAGTTTAGTTGTTGCAGTGAATCAGTCAGAGAGTTTTAAAGTAAAAGTGAGTAGCCCGCTAAATAAATATTTAAATCCCCTATCAAAAACGATGGCATAGCAACGATGTGGCTTAGTCATCCTATGCAGTTTTATCAAAATCAATTAAACTTTGCTATGTATTGCGCAACAACTGGATGTGGGGTATCATATGCAAACCACTTAAATCACCATAACCTGTTGGTTAGGTCCGTGTACAGGTTTCATTTTTATTATCAGTTCAGGCGTTTGTTATCTGAACTCCAAGTACCATTACCGCATGACAAGTCCTTTAATCCTTTTAACAACAGAATGGATATGAAGGCTTTTGAACGTATTTGTAATGAATTTGGCGTTGTGTTTAAAGCAGACTTTAGACAAAAGTTAGATCATAATCACGGCATGGGTACTCTTTATTTATGGGGGGCACACAAAATATATAATTTTGACTATTGGCCAGGGCATACTTCCTTTGGTTCAGGTACAGCTGTTCGTCTGGGGTCAATAATGCAAGAACATAAAAACGCATGGACCACATTTATCTTAGATAAAAGCAACGGATTTACTAGGGCTGGTATAGAACGAATAAACGATTCTATTCGTACTTATGTATGGTGTTTGCTGGGTTCACAAGCACAAACAAGATCAAACATAATGGATCAGAGCACTGGGTTCGATGCACAAAAACAGTACTTAGCCAATTTAGAAGATGCAATAAATTCAACAGTTGATTTATCATCTAGTATTAAACGATATCAAGATGTTTTGAGATATGCAAGATCAAAAGTAGACTTTGCTGTTGGCATTGGTTTATACATGCTGCCTTCTGATCTTAGGCTTCAAATGGGAACAATAATAAATTATAATAATGAAATCCTTGTTGCAGGCGATGACCAAAAACTTGGCAAAAATATAGATATAAATTCTGATCCAGTACAAAGTATACCAAGGCCTGTACAAAGTATACCAAGGCAAAGCAGAGACCCCATTAAAAAAATTAATAATGATGCTCATGAATCTGAAAAAGTAGCACTTGTTGTTGGACTAACTTTTATAGGATTAGCTGCCCTTTATTTTACTAAGAAGTAATCCAGTGACTAAAACAGCTAATGTCCATAAGTGGTCAGCCATAAACCCAACTACTTTGCTTGCAGTAGACAAAATCCAGCTTACAATTGTGCCCAGTATACCTGGCAGGGCATCAATTGCTTTAGCTGCTAATTTTTGTAAAAGATTTTTTAGATGCTCTAATTGTTTTTTAATCCATGATTTGTCTGGAGGCGTAGGTGGCGTTGGTGGCACTGGCAGCGTGTGTGAACCACCAGTTAAAGCATACACTAAAGTACTTATAGCAAAACCCACTGCTGTTAAAACGCTTGCTATTGTGATTCCTTGTTCTCTAAACAATGTTCTTATGCGCTCAGCTAGAGTTGTGTCTTCATACAAAATTCTTTGAATGGTTTCTCTTATTCTGTTTACTTGGGTCCGTAATTGTTCACGATTTACAGACAGTACTTCTAATCTTGTAGCCCTCTCTTGTTCAAGATCTCTTAGTCTCTGTTGTATTCTGTTTTTGACGTCTTGATCTAAGTTGAGGTCGTCTGCATCAGCAAGCTTTTGTTTTTCTCTGTTTATATGTTCGTCTAGCTCGCCCAGTTTAGCAAGATTGTTTATTAGTTCTCCTCTGATGGTTTGTAGTGATTCATTAAGGGCTACTATTTCTCTCATTGGCAGTGGTGGATCATGGATTGTTTTTAATGCTGTTTCTTCTTGGGGTTCAATAAAACTTGTTTCTTGAATTAATTCGTCTGCCGCTCTACTTAAGTCTTTAAGAGGAACAGACTGAACTTGTCTGTCTGTTGGTAAATCTTGCAACGTTTTCTGAAGGTTGGCAATGGCAGATTGTCTTACTTCTAAACTTGAAATAATGTTCAATCGCCTTTGGTCACTAGTACTTAGCCTGCTTTTAATTGTACTCTTTTTTAAAAACTTTGTGGAGTCTGGTCTAGTAGTTAGCTGCACAAAATTTCCTTGATCATTCTTTACAAATAAGTGGTTACCCTGACGTAATTCAAAGTCATTAGGATCAAGTACTTCAGGTAGATCTTGACCTATACTGTTATAAAATGATCTTATTTTAGATTCTGCCAGTTCACGTCGAATTGTTTGTGAACGAGTAGGAACAGCTTCACCCATATCATCACCAGGTTCAAAAACATCATAGTCTTCATCTATGCCTGCCATATTTTTAATAATTAAATTTTATATCTAAGATTTAAAAACAATGGCACAATCATATGGTACAATACTTGATCCGCACAGAAGACTGAAAGAGCCTCTTGGTGTAAAGGGCATTAGGCAGTCTATTGTCATAAGCAATAATCCATCAACAATAGACCAAGATCAAATTTTAACCATTAGATTTCCTAATCTTGGAGCAAATGATGTGATCGTGCCAGGCACGGCAAGGGTTGCATTTAAAATAGACCTTGAATCAGAAGACGATGCCAACAGAACTGTGGTTGATAACTTGGGTAGGGCAATTGTCAAAAAAATTACTATTAAACTAGAAGGCAGAGAAGTGTTATCTCTAAACAATTCAGACATCTTTTTAATCTACTGTGATCTCTGGTTAACTGCAAATGAAAGAAAAGATCGTGTATACCAAGGAATACAGGACGACAAAGGTATTAAACATAGAATAGGTGCTGGAGATGCTGCAGAAAACACTAAAGATCAGGCTGTTGCTGCAGTATATGGTAACAGATTTTGCATACCACTAGACTTTGAACTGCTGAACACACATTTACCTTATTATCAAGGAGCGCTAAAAGACAGGTTGTCATACGAATTAACATTTAATGATTATAGTCAGGTAATAAAATCAGCGGATACTTCAGCAAAGTATACAATTTCTGACATCTCATTATAGTTTGAGATTGTTTATCATGCTGAACTAGCAAGACTGATTGCACAGCAGTATCAGTCAAGGTTAGCAATTTATTATGAGAGAGTACTACATCACAGCACATTACAAAAAAGTAGGGCTGAAACTATTTGGAATTTAAACCTTAACACACCTGCGAGATCAATGAAAGGTATTTTGATGCTGTTTGAAGATGTAAGAAAACCATACCAAAGATTAAGTGAACGTTTCTACAATCCCAAAATATCAAAGTTAACATGCACGATTGAAGGTCAACCAAACCAGGTGTATGCAAGCGGGCTTTTGCCATATCAACATTTTGATGAAGCACGAAAATTTTTTGCTGGCGGACGACTAAAAGATCCAAGAGCCGATATAGTCAGTAAAGACCTTCATCTTCATGATGTTAGACTTGAAGAATACTTAACATTTAAATATGCTTTGTGGTTAGACCTTAGAACAACTGAAGACAACAAGTTGCATGGTAGCGGTAGAAGAATTGAAAATGGATCTGAAGGAATAACTATTCAGATCTTTAAGGAGCAAGAAGAAGACAAGCCAGTTAATATTCATTTGTATGTGGTATCTGATGCTCAGTTGAATATTGAAGACAATAGATTAAAAGATGCTGTGTATTAAAATGGAAGATTTAAAGTTTTTAACGAAAGATCCCCATTGTTCCTTAATTTGTGGACAAACAGGGTGTGGAAAAACAATATTTGTTCTTGATCTTTTACAAACAATATACAGTAATCACTTTGAACATATAGTAATATTCTGTACAACATTGAAGTATAATAAAACATACAAGGAAAGACAATTTGTATGGCTAGATGATGAAGTTTATTTGGTTGATCCAAGCAACAGATTAAGCGATTACTTAGAGCATTTTTACAAACTATTTGAGGGAACACAAACATTGTTTATATTAGATGATTGTTCAGCCGAACAAGACATGATTAAAAAAAGAAAGACTCTATCTAAGCTAGCTTTTAGCGGAAGACATGCCGGAGTTAGTGTGTGGGTGTTAACTCAAAAATATAATTCAGTGTTAAAAGACTTTAGAGAACAGCTTTAAAACGGTTGTGTTGTTCTATACAAAGGACAGAAATAGTTTTGATGAATGTTTGTGTGAGAATGATGTAATTGAAACAAAAGAAGAGAGAGATAAGATTAAACAACAGCTAAAGAATAATAAGTTTTGTAAACTGGTATTAAAAACAGATAACCCTACTTGCTATGTTTGTAGCAGTTAAAAAATGGCCTTTGACTTCTAGCAGGTACTTAACCGTTTGACTTCTAGCAGGTACTTGACAGGCAGTACACCAAAAGCTCCCCTTGTACCTCTTTTCCAATTCGCTTCCCAGTGGTTACCCCATTTTTATACTTCCTGGCTGGGCACTGTGTTATCGATCTGATTTGCTGCCCGGCTCCAAGTTTGCCTTATATATTAATGTAATTACCGCTGCTGTTGTGTCATTTTTTGGTGTGTGTGGCTACATAAGAGAATAGTAAAATGTGCTTTCAAGATTAAGGCCAAACCGCCTTGAGCTTGAAAGCACATTTTACTATTCTCTCCTCTTTATGGTGGAGAGCAAAGGCTCTTGAGGGCCCACACGCTTTTTGATTTCTT
>CM060339.1:2973053-2990553 GCA_030674155.1 Stramonita haemastoma | reverse complement strand
GAGAGATGCCCCAGTAATCATTGCAGTCACTTCAGTCATGCCACCCTTGTTGGTTCAAATAGTTAAAGTTAAAGTCTGTCCCGAGGCTAAGGCTATTCAGGCCGGTGCTTATCCCGGTTTCTGTGGCGTTAAGCGACTGAGAGTCATAGACTCCACACTGGATAGGACGCCAGTCTATCGCAGGTTTAACCCCCAACACAAGGTTGGTACCCCTTTTACACCTGGATGGGGTGAGAAAATAGCCGCAAAGTGCCTTTTCCAAGGGCACAACGCCATAGCCGAAAGCTGGGATTGAACCCGCAGCCTTTACATTACGAGACCAACGCCCTAACCACTAGACTACAGCAGCGGCTGTTGTTTCAAATAACTGTTGCTTAATAAATAACAACAAGAGCACAAGCTGATGGTAGCGTAACAGGGGAAGAACATCACGCTGTAGCTTATGTCAGTCCCACCCCTATGAAAAACCAAGGAAATATTATGCTTTGTGAAAAAAATGGGGCACCAAGCCCTCTCACAAATCACATTCACAAAAATTTTAAACAGTGTGTATGTCATAAAGTCAAAGAGATAAAATACAATGGGGATATATATCCAGGTCATTAAATGAATGGAATTGAAGATCAACATACAAGTATGTTTATTTTTTCTTTCTTTACATAGATAGTTGTTACTTTGTTCTTGAATAGGGTTATGTTATTTGGGTTGTGCAAATCGTGAGGGATCACCCTTTCTCTCCATCAGACACAGAAAAGATCATGAAGAGGCCCAAGTACAAGCGCGTTTAGATAAGTAGACCATTGTGTGCATGTTGCAACCAATGACAATTTACAAACATACTTATACCCCGCACACTAGTGTCATCTTTAGACATTAGCCTTGATGTCAGAACGTGGCTACCTTAATAATGGATGAACGGTTCTATGTGCAGAATCTGACCCTTGGTGAACCTTGCAGGTCTGGCTGAGGAAGGAATACACATCTTACCTCACACCTGTAGCTGACCTGTCCACAGTTGATGGTCACACAGGATGGGTGTGCTCACCTGGTGTGTCAAAGTTGATGATTACACAGCATGCATATGCTCACCTGGTGTGTCAGTTGATCATACAGCATGTGTGTATTCACCTTGTGTGCCTTACCTGTTTCTTACTGTTCACTTCACTATCAGACCAAATAATGACATTCTTAGGGCTTTCCTTCTTATAGTAGAATAGTATTTTTTGGTTTGGTTTTGTGCTTTTGGATTTTTGAGTCTTTTTGTAAAAGGTGGTTATATAACACATTATTTTTTCACACATTTTGAAAAGGTAAGCACATACAGCAGGTAATGGCAAAGGTGTTTCTATAACTGGTGTGGTCATTGGGAAACAAAGTGTTAGAGACCTCACCTTCTCTAAAGGCTACCATATTGAAGGCAGCACCCATCTCATATCCCTGACTGATTTACCTTCCCCCTCCATAAGAAGTGCAGATACCTATAGAACTGGGTGAACCAGGGGACTGCACTGAAGCCAAGGCACACAAATGGTCCCCCATCCAAAAGGTAGCCACACTCAAGGCTGCATATTCTTAACTCTTGCAAAGTAGATGCTTTGACCATTGAGCTATCCTGTCCTCTTCGAATGGAAGTACATATCTTTAAAAGTAGTAGGTTGGCATACTTTATACATTGATTTGTTTCTTGCTACTTGTGCAAAACATTATATTCTGCAGTGTGATATTCTGGTCTACAAGGAATATAAAACAGTATTGTCTTTAGTGTTAAATTCTGGCCCACAGGGAATGTAAAACAGTATTGTCTTTAGTGTTAAATTCTACAGGGAATATAAAACAGTATTGTCTTTAGTGTTAAATTCTGGTCTACAGGGACACACCAACTTGTTCTACAGTTAGTTCAGCAATGGGAGAGAAAAGAAGGCAGAGGCTGAGGAACTTGCCAAACCAGCATCACTTCTCACCCTCACTCATCCCCCAGTGTCAGTGTCAAAAGCCACGCTACATTTGCAACACTAGAATAGCTTTAAGTCTGTCTTAGTCCCAGTCAAACAGCACTATTTTGGAACTCCTTGTCGCTCCTTACACAGTAGCCTGCCAGACTTATAGGCCTAAAGGCAGGCATGACTGAATCCCTGACTGAATGGCCTGATTTCAAAGAGATGTCATATACAGATGTTTACCATAATGTGGCCATCTACAATTTAGCCTATCTGTACGTCTAGAGGTCTAGAGGACTATGCATTCTACTAATTTTGTTGTTGGTATGATGCTAATGGTCAGTGCACAACTACAAATCTATTTATGTACTTCTCTTTTAAAGAGATATGTGTAACTAACATTACTTTTCAACACAAAAAATAGGACTATAATTATTCAAAAAAGCAAAAAAGCAAACTGGACACTCTGTGTGTGTGTGTGTGTGTGTGTGTGTGTGTGTGTGTGTGTGGTGTGTGTGTGTGTGTGTGCGTGCGCGCACGCGTGCATATGTGCACAAAGAGGTGTGATACTAAAAAATAAAAAAGGAACCAAACTAACAATGATACACTTACATGTTATGGTTCGCAGACTAGCAGGTACACACGTACACATGCATACACAAACACACACACATTGTGTGTGAATATGTGTGTGTGTGTGTATGTGAGTGAGTGAGTGAGTGATGTGTGTGTGTGTGTGTGTGTGTGTGTGTGTGTGTGTGTGTGTGTGTGTGTGTGTGTGTGTGTGTGTGTGTGTGTGTGTGTGTGTGCTGTGTGTGTGTGTGTTTGTGCGTATGAATATAAAAAAAAAGTTTGTTTCCACATGTAAACTGATGATGACGTCATTTAGACATTAGGCTGTTTCCATGATGTTGGTGTCTTCCTTCCCTTGATGCCTCTGAAGCTGTCTCATGGACAGATGGAGCAGAGGGACTCTGGGCACCACAGCGGATCCAGTGGAGAAACTCCCTTCTGAATTTGGTTCCAGTCAGGCAGTAGAGAACAAAGTTGATGGCGCTGTTGGTGAACAATAGAATTTGTGTCACTGCATTCAGGAAATGAGCTATAGCATATGTCTGAAGGTGTTTAACTATTGTATCCACATTTTGGTTATACCACAGTAAGTGAATGCCTAATGGCAGGGTTAACACCAGAAAAGCACAGGATATTGTCAAAACCATGACAGTTGTTCTGTAGGAGGTTTTCAACCGACTGTCAGTGTTGTGTGCAGTGTTGACATTTGACTCCACACGTGCAGAGATGGAAGAGGAAGAGGACACTGCTTTAAACAGACTGACAGACAATATAATGTCACAGACAATCATACAGACACTGGGCAAGAGGGAAGACATGAACAAATCTATCCAATTAAACACCAGATTGAAGAAGTCGAAATACATGCCTGCCATGGCATAACACCAATTGTGCTCACTGATGTCAAATCCAATCAGAATATGAAAATTTAGAACACATGAAGAGATGACAAGTGTTGCTATGACAATCCACGTT
Source organism: Stramonita haemastoma (assembly GCA_030674155.1). Lineage (NCBI taxonomy): Eukaryota > Metazoa > Mollusca > Gastropoda > Neogastropoda > Muricidae > Stramonita > Stramonita haemastoma. Next base: position 2,987,068 of record CM060339.1, on the reverse strand, counting down.
CTTCGCACAGTGCACATCACTCGCATTCTGTGTGGCCACAGGACCGCCATTGTTCTCTGCACTGTCACACAGGTCACCAGCCAGGCAGACGTAATGGCACTGGTATAGACCAGGAAGGGGCGAAGCTTACAGATGGTCACATGCAGAATTTCAATATCTACCTGGAAACCATACAGCATCCAGAAAGGTGTCAACCCAGTACAAAGAAAGGTAAGATCAGACACGGCAAGGGACATAAGTATAGCATGCTGAGAAGAGTTGTGGTCCTTGATACGACGCATGACGCATAAGGTGGCGATGTTTCCAAAGCCTCCCAAGAGAAGAATACATGGAGGACATATTTTGATGATGATCACAGAGACTTGGTATTCCATGTAATCCATGTATGATGGCCCTTCTGTCCGGTGTGTAGTGTTGTCCTGTAGTCCATCACTGTCACTTGAAAAGCTGGTCATGCTTGATATATACTAAACAGATTCTTGCGAAATGGACATCCTGTAAACATGGGGATAATAAAATATCACACATACAGACACACACACACGCGCGCGCACAAACACACACACACACGTGCACACATACACACACACAGGCAGACAGGCAGAAAGACAGAGAGAGATAGAGAGAAAAAGAGAGAGAGAGAGAGAGAGAGAGAGAGAGAGAGAGAGAGAGAGAGAGAGAGAGAGAGAGAGAGAGAGATAAAGAGAGAGAGAGAGAGAGAGAGAGAGAGAGAGAGAGAGAGAGGAGAGAGAGGAGAAGAGAGAGAGAGAGAGAGAGAGAGAGAGAGAGAGAGAGAGACAGACAGACAGACAGACACACAGACAGACACACAGACAGACACACAGACACACAGACAGACACACAGACAGACAGACAGACAGAGGCGTAGAGACACAGAGAGAGAGAGACAGAGAGAGACAGACAAACAGACAGACAGGAAGACAGACGAATACGTAGAGAGAGAGAGAACTCGAACTCGAACTCGAACTCGAAATTTTTAATGAGGGTAATTGGGTAAGCCAGAGGCTTCTTTACACCAGGCCCTCATGGGGACAAAAAAAAAAAAGCAATCAATGAATTAATAAGAAATGAATGTAAGATTCCAAGCAACTCAATCATTCATATTGCCATTCAATTATTGATAAATCAGGAAATCCATGAAAAACATAACAAAGGAAACCAATCAAACAATAAACAAGACCAATCAAACACGATCAACTACCCTCCCTAACACCCCTCTCGTAAACAAAATTTTCCCCCAAAGTCAAAATCAGATACACACACACACAAACACAAACAAAACAAACACACACACACATACACGCACACATACGCGCACGCACGCACAAACAAATCATCCTAAATACATATCCATACACATGCACATTCTCTTCTATACAATGTGATATGCTCAAATCATAATCATCAAAATACATATTAGATCCATGGCGAATACATTCCAAAGCGTATCATTATTACTGACATATCTTCATACAGACGCAAATTAATAGCTGGACAATACAAATTCTACAAAATCGTATGAGCTGGATTCAGCGACCAGGACAAAAAAATGGCCCAACCTCAAACACAAAGTCATAGATAGGCAAAATCATGAACACACCGACTGTTACAAAATGTCCTACCTAATATTATCTCCCAAAAATCTTCTACCTACCAAAACAAGAGAGAGAGAGAGAGAGAGAGAGGAGAGAGAGAGAGAGAGAGAGAGAGAGAGAGAGAGAGAGAGGTACAAAATGTTTAAAGTGCACCTGGAAACTGTGTTCACACATACACACCCGCACACACACACCCACGGGCACACGCACACACATAACACATACACACACATTAACCCATACACAATAAATATTAGTGAACACAAAAACCACACACACATAATCAAACACACGCACGCACGCACACACACACACACACACACACACACACACACACACACACACACACACACACATTTAACACTCAAACACACACACATACACACACACAAACACACACACAGACACACAAACACACACACAAACACACAGACACACACAAACACACACAAACACACATAAACACACACACACACACACACACACACACACACACACACACACACACACACACACACACACACACACACACAAAACAACAACATAGCACAAAGATCATTGTCATACCAAAGCACAATACAGCATACTCAAAATGGGAACATATTTAAATTGAATATAGTATCAACAACAAAAAGTTTATATTTACATCTATCAAATATTCATACCACACTTGGCATGAAAATGAATTATAACATTTCTAATAAATATCTGTGGTACTCCCTTTTGAATGGTGTCAAAGTGCATTTATTTTTGATGGAGGAAGGTATTTCATTCCATAATCTGCTACCCGAGTATACAAGAGATGTCATAAAAAAATCAGTTCTAGGTCAAGGAGGAACAAGGATAATTTTATCTCGAATGCTTTTTACTGTAAATCTGTCACAAAGGTAATGTGGGGAAAGGTTGCTCATAATTTTATACATAAGTATGCCTTTATTGTACTGACATCTCATACCAAAAGGGAGAATATTAAGCTCTTTGTAATGACTTATTTCTAAGGAAGAAGATCTAAGAAGTATTAGCTTTAGTGAACGTCTGTATACAGATTCCAAAGGTTTTAAGCAATTCTTACTAGCCAAGTCCCAACAAGTTGATGCATAGTCAATGTCAGGTTGGATGTATGCATAAAAAAACAATTTTCTGGTGTGCTGGTCAAGAAAATGCTTAATTCTATTGAGTTGGAAAACTTTTATAGCTATTTTCTTGGACAGAGTATAGACATGACTTGACCATGATAGGTTATTATCTATATGAAGCCCAAGAAGTCTGTGTGAATTTACTTCTTCTAATACATCATTACAAACTTTTAATATATTTAAGTCACATATTTTACCTTTAATGTTCTGACGTTTCTGACGTGTTGTAACTAACATGAATTTTGATTTATTTGGATGTAGGGCCATATGATTTGAGCCCGTCCATGTTACAAGTCTATCAATATCTTTTTGTAGATCTGTGCATACTGTTTTCACATCTTTTCCTGAAATGTGCAAGGTTGTATCATCAGCAAAAAGTTCACAGCAAGAAGAAAGAGGTAAAGGAAGATCGTTGATATATATTGTAAACAGTATTGGGCCTAATACAGATCCCTGGGAAACACCAAATCTTAAAGGCATTAGTGAAGATACTAAAGAATCTTGAAGGACTGCTTGTTTTCTATTAGTAAGGAAAGAGGTCAGTAGTTTAAGTGCTTTGGGGGCTAAGCCATAGATTGTAAGTTTCCTTAACAGAAGATTGTGGTCAATGGTGTCGAAGGCTTTGGCAAAGTCCACAAAGACTATTCCTGTTAAAAGATCATTGTTTACATTTAAGTGCCACTGTTCTAGAAGGTTACTGAGAGCTGTATGGCATGAATGATTTTCTCTAAATCTGCTCTGATTTGGGTGGAACAAGTTATTGAATGTAAAGTGTGAAAGTAGATTGCGCTTGAGATGCTTTTCTAAAGGTTTGGACAAAGTAGATAGAATGGATATAGGCCTGTAGTTAGAAGGGTCATTAGTATCACCAGATTTGAAGACAGGAATCACCTTAGCATCTTTAAACATTTGAGGGTAAGAACATTTTTCAATGGAAAGGTTATAAATATATGTAATATGCTCGGCAATTATGGGTGCAGCAATCTTTAAAATTTTACTGTTTAAGTCATCCATGCCACGGGAGCTGGATTGCTTCAATAAACACAAATCTTTGTACACTTCACTTACACCAAGAAATTTGAAATCAAGCTTAGTATGTATTCCTTTAGAATCACAGTAGTTTTTTAGTGGATGCAAGTCATTATTTACTGAATTATCATTATTGATTAGTCTTTCTGCTATGGTGCAGAAATGTTTGTTCATACATTCAGCAGATAGATTTATAGGTGAAGAAGGACATGTTGTGGATGTTTTACCTGTTAACTGATTTATAGCTTTCCATATTAATTTTGGGTCTTTTTTATGTGCAACAAGCTCTGAAAAATACTTCTTTTTGGCTACTCTTTTCATAGATGTCACTTTGTTACGTTGTTGTTTAAATTGTTCACTTTTTCCTGTAGACTTCAGTAATTTATCACGAATAGCTATGGCTTTATTTATTTCATCAGATAGCCATGGTGGCTTATCTTTTACCTTAACACGTTTAGTCTTAATGGGAGCATGCTTATCAACAATAGAAGAAAAGATATGATACCAAGTAACCAGAGCTTTGTCGGGATCAGTATACTGATAAACATCAGTAAAGCTTGCCGCACATAAATCAGACATAAAATCATCTGAATTAAATGATTGATAGCTTCTAAAAGAAATGTATTTGTGACTACACTTAGGAATTTTAATACCTTTTTTTGACCAAGTCAAGCAAACTGGGAAGTGGTCACTAATACCAACAAACTGGTACAGACATTTCTACTATATTATTCGGGTTAGTGGTATAAATGTGATCAATAAGTGTCTCTGAATTGAGTGTTTTTCTGGTAGGAGTGTCAACCATTTGGGATAGATTGTATAGTTCAAAAGTAAGTTTCCATTTGTCATGTGGCTTAAGTAGGTCAATATTAAAATCACCAAGCAGAATTATCTCAGTTGCATAATTTGATACTTCATCCATCATTAGACAAAAACGATCAAACCAGTTGACCCGTTCGCTAGGATTTCTGTACAGAAAACCAAACAGAATAGGTTTACTTCCCTTTAATTTAATCTCCAACCAGACACACTCAATATTATATTTATCAGAAATATTCACTTGAGTATAATTTACAGACCTATGTACATATATTACCAAACCAGTTTCAAGTTTAGTTTTTGCATCTTTTCTAATGATATTGTACTCAGGAATTGATAATACACTATCAGCAACTTTATCAGATAAACGAGATTCTGAAAAGCCAAAAATGTGGAAGTGGTCATTTGAATTATATAGAATAGAAGAAATATCAGATACTTTATTTAACAGATGACATATATTCAGATAGCCAGTTCTTAATCCAAATTTGCTCAACCATTTATCAGTACTGGCATTGTTAGCCATGGCTGTTAGAGATGGAAAAATAACACCACAATCCCAAGGACCCTGTAGTTTATATACGTTAAGAATTCTTAAAGTAGTAACTATAGGACAAAAGAAAATTTGGATCAAATATAAAACAGGCACAAACCAGTGAAAACTTACAAATAAAATTCAAAACATCCAACTGTACATATACGTGCAAAATGTAATGCACACAAAAAAATTGTATATAATTAGCAGATGACAAACGGAGATATCAAGAGGAGTAAAAAAAAAGAAAACAAAAATCAGACAAACAAACAAAAAAAACAACAAACAAACAAACAAACAAACAAATCCAAAAAACCCCAAATAAGCAATAAAGAACAAGATAAAAAACCCAAACCCCAACAACAAGCAAAACAAGCAAATAAACAACAAAGAAACCAAAAAAGTCTAAACAGAGGAAGGAAGTAACAGTCAGCTTCAATAACCAGCAAATTCAAGGCTGCATGTAAGTTCAAAACACAAAAGCTGTTTCCAGGGGTAAAGGAGACCGTTCCTTTCCCTTACAGTCTTTTTCAGATTATTCACAATTCCTAGATGTCCCAGTCCATGATTCTGCTGGCACAATTGATCCACCAGGTGAGAACTGTCATTGATCACATACTGTACAAAAAGACAAGGAAAACACCAAGAGCCTCAGGAAAAAACAAACATATAAATAAAATACTAATAAATGTTAAGTAACCAGAGAGTTGTCCAAAATCATGCATATAAGTAGCCAAAGGTCTTCTGCTATCATTTGGCACTTAAATAGACGTCAGACAACCATAATGATAAGGAATTAAATGAGAGCATTGAATATTAAAAAAGATTGCTCTCCATCTCTCACCCTTTTTATCCATCGGCGTTTAACTCTCTAACATTACACTATTGCATCAGTTGCGATGCTAAATTGATCAGTTGATGTGCATATTGATTGGCAGGATTACTGGATAGCCAACTCTGGGGGGCTGAATTACCAAAGGGTACAGGGGGGTAATAAGGGGAGGCAACAGGGTTTGAAGGAAAAGAAGGTAGTCTTGGGATAAAGTATCTGTCATGGAGACCATAAGGTGGAAAGTGACATGGAACTGGTAATTTAGGAGGGGGATACTCTGAGTGCATGAAAGTTGGTTGTTTTAGTACAGGGCGGAAAGTTGGTAGAGCCCTTGGGGCAGAAAATGATGGCTGTAAATTTATATATGTCTGTGGCTGAGTATAAGCAGCAAAGGATACATTGTTACTGGAGGGCTCTGGAGTCTCCAAGGTTGCTGGTCCCCCAGATGAAGCTGGAGGATGATGATCCAGCTTGGGAAGTCCAGGCTGGTGGCTGCTCCTTGAGGGTAGAGGAGGGAAGTCCACTGTGGACATCACGGCTAGGACATCTCGGCTCATGGTAGCACTGGTGTGCCTGAGGGGTCCATTCCACCTAGCACGGGGATTTCCTCGTGCACCCTCTATGTTGTTTCTGAAAGGGGGATGGCCACTGGGAGCACCACCTTGATCTTTAAGAGGTAACACATTATTCACATAAGTATCATCAGAACTTCGATGATGTGGCTGGGGGAGGGCTTGTTTGAAAGAAACAGCCAGGGAAGCTGTACCTCTAGTGCTGAGGTGGAAGTTATCCCTATATAGGGCCTGGCGAGGAGCACCATTTTTCGTAACGAAAATTTGGTAATTGTTTAGCATGTTTACTTGGGATCTTGAGCATGCTGTATATAGGTTTTGGTTGGTAAGTGCAATAGTGTTATTTAATGCGTGTCTGCAACGTGCCGGAATGATTGAGCTAAATGTAACATACGCATTTGGAAAAGAGGTTTTGCACAGCATAATGATCCTTGACCAGGTCTGAATCGAAATCTGTCCATCAGAACAATCGTTTATTCCCACATGTACAATAACAGTATCAATATTTTCTTGTTTGTTGAAGTCCTGTAACCACTTTAACAAATCAGCCACAGTTAACCCAGGAATACAGATTTTAAAGAGTGGATTGTTTATTGTTCCCAGTCTTTTGGGATTGATGTATCTGATGACAGAGTCACCTATCAGAAGAGACGAGGCTGTTTCAGGGATGGTTAGTTCGTTTAAGATTTGCTGTGAAGTTTTTCCTTGTTCAGAGTGAAGTTGTGGTGTTGCATGATTAGGTTTAGACAAAAACTTGGGAATTTTGGATTCAGAGCTTGGAGAAAAGTTTTCACTCTTATTAGTTTCAGGTTGTCCCTCATTCTGACTGAGGTGAGAAAGCAGCTCATAACGGTTTTGGATTGGTACAGTAATGTCGGATTTAATATCTTTAGAGTGAGTCACAGAGCTGTTATCAACCTCTGCATTGTCATTTACAACAGTTGGGTGAACAGAGAAGGTGTCATCTACTATTGTGTGAACAGGTGGAGGTGAGAAAAGAGGGTTGTCAGGAAGAATAGCCCAAGTATCTTTGTTATTGTCACAGTCATCAGCATCACAGTCGGTAGGAAAGTCACATTGTGTAGACACAGTATTAGTCTGAGAGCTTCTTTTCTTCATCTGTTTAATTTCAGAGTGGATTGTACCCAAACATGTTTTGATTGATTTGTTATCTTTAATCACATTATTTATTGAGAGGTCAAGTTTTAACAAGTTGGCATTAATGTTATCCACTGCAGAAACAAGAGATTCAACTGTCTTGTCAAACTGTCGTTTCAGCTCATTTTTAATAGACACTTTGGAGTCTTCAATGCTAGACATGAAATCCGCACCACGCTCAGCTTGATCAGCTTGCAGACTATCAAGAACAGTTTCCATGTAATGGAGCTTGTCAGAAATGCCCTTATTAGCTTGCTGTGAAGGGCACAGCGTCCATCTTCTATATCGTTTCGCTAGCTTTGCCAATTTAGGAGTTTTTTTAACACTCTTTCTGGAATCAGTGGCAGCATTAGGGCTGTGAGCAATGATGCCATTTAAACTAGGTAAGGCCTGATCAGCATTATCTAGACCTAGATCAATGTTTTGATCTAGAAAATCGTCAGCTTGTACATCTTTTGCTTCCTCTAAGTCAGGTGACAGAAGAGACAAGTCCCCCATATCACCTAGTAGTCTTTTCTCAGGAGGCAACTGTTCTGGAGAAGCAATAGTATCAGGGGAAGACACAACATGGGGGGTAATTGTAGTCCAGCTGCAAGTTGGTGGCAGTAACTGTAATGCACTTTCGTTTTCTGACAGAAAAGTCAGAGGATGAGAAAGTATTTTGTCATAAAATGTTTGAGTGTCATCATCATGGCAGTATTCCAGCACTGCATCTTTTAGCATTTCACACTCCTCCTCCTCCCATGGAGCACAAAGTACACCCTGACACAGTAGGGTTCCAGAGCCCTGACGTGTAAAATATAAGGACACGGTAATGCATTTTAAGTGTTTATGGAACACACGAATAACCGATTTAGCCAGCTGAGTGGATATGGGTTCCTCAATCCATATTGGAAGGGAAAGAGGACAGTCATTACAGTCATAGTCAGATTTTTCAACTGAGATATTGTCATCAGTGATAGATGCATATCTATAAAACAGACAGTTTCTCCATGCAGTAAGTTCTTTGTCAGAGCATGAGAATCGTTTTTGAAGAGAATCTAGTGTAGGTTGTAGTTTATTATCTGTTTTTACTGGAGTGTCATTTGTTACAGGTCTTGACATTGTTAGTTTTCATTACTAAGTCATGTGACATTTCTTGTCGAAACATGAGTCACGTGACTTAACACAGAGTCATGTGACATCACAGAGGTTGCGGTAGTTTATCATGCCAGCTACACAGACAGGGGACAGGGGAGAGAATTACAGGCAATTCATTTTAACAGTTCACGAATTATGCACCTTTGGAAGTGACCAGCACAAAACACACTTTATGTCAACAAGGCAACTGCACGTGCAAAAAGCCCAACCGTACAGCACAATATAAGTTCGTGAGTTAATAGCAGGCCTGCACAATTTCCTACATTATCTTATATATAATTGTTTTGTGCTAATTACGGTCCATACCTGAGATTCTGACATGAAATAGTGATACCTTTGCTTTCATTGTCTGTAAGCGCACCCTTCTGCAAAGTATCAGAACGAATAGCACCGTATAACACCACGAAAAGGGCAATATCTGCAGAGCAATTGAAACACGTCTTGCCTCTTGCCTCTTCCCTCTTGCCTCTCTGGCACTTAGATAATTTTGTGGTATTGATCAAAATATATTGAGAGAGAGAGAGAGAGAGAGAGAGAGAGAGAGAGAGAGAGAGAGAGAGAGAGAGAGAGAGAGAGAGAGAGACAGACAGACAGACAGACAGACAGACAGAGACAGAGACAGACAGACAGACAGACAGACAGACAGGAAGACAGACGAAGACATAGAGAGAGAGAGAGAGAGAGAGAGAGAGAGAGAGAGAGAGAGAGAGAGAGAGAGAGAGAGAGAGAGAGAGAGAGAGAGACAGACAGACAGACAGACAGACAGACAGACAGACAGACAGACAGACAGACAGACAGACAGACAGACAGACAGACAGACAGCTAGAGCTCTGAACTCTGAACATGTTCAATATGTGCCTTGTCCTCAGGCCATAATATCAATACACAGGGTTTGGGGAGGGAGGAAAACCAATATACTGATGTAGTGTAAAACACAAGGTGTCATGGAAACCAACAAGCAATTCTTTGTGCATCATGATCACTAAAAGCATGTCTTGAGCAAGGTTAACACTTCATAGTGCATCAATATTGCTATTAATAGGCATAAAAGTAAGTATTCAGAAGTATAAGTAAGTAGATGATAGATAGATAGATAGATAGATAGATATAGATAGATAGATAGATAGATAGATAGATAGATAAAGAGATAGATGATAGATGGATAGATGGATAGATGAGATGATAGATAGATAGATAGATAGATAGATAGATAGATAGATAGATAGATAGATAGATAGATAGATAGATAGATAGATAGATAGATAGATAGAGAACATGAATAAAATATTTCTCAGTATGGATGGTATAAAAGTTTAGACAATAGGTGGGACATTCAGAGAGAGAGAGAGAGAGAGAGAGAGAGAGAGAGAGAGAGAGAGAGAGAGAGAGAGAGAGAGAGAGAGAGAGAGAGAGAGAGAGAGAGAGAGAGAGAGAGAGAGAGAGACAGACAGACAGACAGACAGACAGACAGACAGACAGACAGACAGACAGAGACAGACAGACAGAGAGACATAGAGAGCGAGCGAGAGAGAGAGGGAGTATGTGTGTGTGTGTGTGAGGAGAGAGAGAGAGAGAGAGAGAGAGAGAGAGAGAGAGAGAGAGAGAGAGAGAGAGAGACAGAGACAGAGACAGAGAGACAGAGACAGAGACAGAGACAGACAGACAGACAGACAGACAGACAGACAGATAGACAGACAGATAGACAGACAGACAGACAGAGATAGAGGGGAATGGCACAATGACACAGACAGTAATCAGAGAAGGTAACTGGGTAACAGTGTCAAGAAAGTTTGCTATACATAACAATAATAAATAGAAGATAAAATGTAAGTGTGTAAGAATAGTTTTCTGGCACTTAAGTTGAGAAAGTGCTTGGTTTTGCATAACTGGTGCACTTGTTTGGAAAGTATTTGGCAAAGCATATTTATGTGCACCGTCCATGAAATGTTGTTGGAAATCACAATACCTAGAAGTTTATTGTTATCAACTTCGTCAGTAGTTTCATTGTTGATTGATACAGGTGGAAGTTCAGTTGTCATGTTTTGTCTGTTTCGTCGTGTTATAATAAGCATGACTTTGGTCTATTGGGGGTTAAGTAACATGTTTTTGTAAGTGTACCATTTGCTTAAAGCATCAACACTATCTTATAATGAGGAGTTATTTTGTTAAGGCTGGTGTGACTAGTATGAACTGTAGTGTTATCAGAAACAAGTTGCATGATTGTTATATGTACAGTGGAACGTCATTAACATATATAGAAAATAAAAGTGGTCCTGAAACAGACTCTTGTGGTATTCCATATTTTACAGGTAGTGCACATAATTTTGTGGTATTGATCAAAATATATTGTTGTGTGTTATGCAGGAATGATCTGATTAGGATCATACTGTGATCAGATATGTCATAGATCAATAATTTTTTGCATAGCAGTTTGTGGTTGATTACATCAAAGGCTTTGGCAAAGTTTACAAAAAGGGCTCCACAAAATTTGTTATCATTTATACTGTTGTGCCAAGTATCTAAACTGCTAACTAGTAAAATCTGTGTTACATGAATTATTTTTCCGGAATTTGGATCGGTTATCAATTAAAAGACAGTAATGTTCTAGAATTTTAGGTGATGAGGAGAAATCTGAATAATAATAATAATAATAATAATAATAATAATAATAATAATAATGATAATAATAATAATAATAATAATAATAATAATAATAATAATAATAATATGATGATGATGATGATGATGATAATAATAATAATAATAATAATAATAATAATAATATAATAATAATAATAATAATAATAATAATGATACTACTACTACTACTACTACTACTACTACTACTACTACTACTACTACTACTACTACTACTACTAAGTAGTCAAAGTCATTCGGATGAGACTCGAAACCGAGGCCCCGTGTGCGAATGCACGCAGAACATCTTGCGCACACGTTAAAACCCCGTTCCACCTTTCGGAAGAGTAGGCCATCGTGTGCCGGTAGGAGCGGATGACAAAATTATAACAAACCAGCATGCACACAGGTGTCGTGTTTAGACACCATCCCTGAGGAAAAATCGGGGAGTTGGAGTCCCAGAGCGGCTCGGGGCTGTAGGTATATGGCAACGGTACTGGAACCATTCGTATCGGTCAATGCCCTTCCAATGGATCATTCCAGTGCCGTGGAGAAGGGGGGTCTGCTGCATGAGTAACAGCTTGCCCTCCATACATACTTGCCCAGGCTTTGCGCTCTAAAGTGTACAGCAGCAACAAGACAACAACAGTTGATCGTCGTTGTTCGTCGTTGATCTTTGCGCCTGGTGGCAGCATGATCTGTTGCTCTGTAGGTCAAATGCAAGCGCTTTGATTTGTCTTTACAAGAGATAGCGCTATACAAATTCCATGTAATAAAATAAAATACTACTACTACTACTACTACTACTACTACTACTACTACTACTACTACTACTACTACTAGTTACTACTACTACTACTACTACTACTACTACTACTACTACTACTACTACTACTACTACTGTAAAATCCCTAGCATATGCCCATCCCCCCTGTGCAGTGATTTAGGGCAAATTTGGGGGGTGGGCGTTTGCTAGGGATAGACCCCTTTGCACAAAGTAATTTTTGTGCTCAACTGTGTAGTTGAGTGAATACAAACCCCGAAAGCATGTAAGTTAAGTCGCACATACACGAACATTGTCTGGCACTCTCAGCTGAAAAAAAAACCTGGGGTGGAATGTTCCCACTTCTCTCTGCAAGATCAGAAAAGCTGGCAATTTGGTTCCATCCACTGCCACCGTAAGTGCCACTGTGAAGCCTTGTTTTCTGCTCTTGATTCTAACTCATTTTGCACCCTTCTTGTTGATACGGGCTGGCATCATGTCAAACCGACCATCGTCTGAACTATGTTCATGATGTTGGACAGAGGATAACCATGGCGATGACGTAGTCGCAGAACGTTCCGTCGGAACTGAAGAAGTTGATCCTCAAAGTCTGCAGGGACCTTTTGGCTTGAACTGGTTCCCTGTCGACAAGACACCAAGTGGCGCTGTTTCCAGCGACTTAACCACATGTCTGATGCCGAGAAGCCAACAACATTGAAAGCACCTGCCAGTTCCATCGCTTTCTGTTGTAGGTCCTTGTTTCGCAATACCTTGCCTTCAGATCTTTCATCTTCCAGATAATGCAGCACACCTTGGTCGATATGTTCCGTTTTTGTTTGTCTTTTCCGTACTGCTGTTCAAGTCTATCTCTGTTTTCACTCCATTCCCTGATCCTCTTCGTATCCACAGAAAATTCAGGGCACACTCTGAAACATTCCCACCTGCTTCGTTATCCAGATACTGGAAGGCTTCCAATTTGAAAGATATAGTGAAAGACTGTCACCACGGCATTTTGCAAAATGGCACAGACAGATTCAAGAACCAACTTCCAGCCATCAGGAAGCGTCGTCAAAGTACCCGTACGTCACTGACAAACAAAAGACGTTAGTGGAAAAAGTATGACGTAATTTTAATTCACTTTGTTGGGGATGGGTGGGAGTGAGGAGAGGGGACAAAGAATAAGAAAAAAAGGAAAGAAACACAAAAAGGTAAAGAAGGGGAAAAGATGACTTTTACAGCAGTCTGCACAAATCCTGGTGAAAGTGAGCATACCACTGTGCACAACTTTTGGCCCAAAGTGGGGGGTGGGCGTTTGCTAGATGGTGGGCTTATGCTAGAGATTTTACTGTACTACTACTACTACTACTACTACTACTACTACTACTACTACTACTACTACTACTACTACTACTGCTACTACTACTACTACTACTACTACTACTGATACATTGAATTTATAGAGTGCTATATTTTGCAAAAAAATATCAAAGCATGTGCATTCGACTTTCACAACACGCAAGTAACCAATAACAGTTAATAGTTTTAGCAAATTCGCCAACATAGGCCAGTATAACTCATCAGCTGTCTCAGGTAGTGAAGCACACAAAAGTTTGACAATCATACTTGAAAAAATGGACCTCTTATTAAAATTACAGCAAAAACACATTGGTCACGAGCAATAAGAATAAGAAATATTACAAGAACATACCGTTAACCATTGATACCCTTTGTCTTTTACAAAAGACTGGACTACCAAAGGCACAGTGAAAAGCAAACGT
>CM060339.1:2958053-2968053 GCA_030674155.1 Stramonita haemastoma | reverse complement strand
CCCAGCATAGAACCTCCAAAGGTGGGGATACTATTTATACTGAAAGCCAAAGGGCCCAGGGGGGCCAAAGGGGGGGGGGGGGGGGCCCAGTATCCCCATGAGGGAATATGTGTGCAAGTGGCATCTGCCCTGCACTATGCTGTAGTGCATCATATTCTATAAGTAGTAGTAGTAGTAGTAGTAGTAGTAGTAGTAGTAGTAGTATAGTAGTTCGTAGTCGTAGTCGTAGTAGTAGTAGTAGTAGTAGTAGTAGTAGTAGTAGTAGTATCATATGCGCTATGCTGATAAAGTGTATGTGGTACAGGACAGCACTCTCTTTGTGCCGCGTGCTCTGTTACTTTGCAAAAGTCAGGGTAGGAGGGAACTCAGTCTGGCCATGTTTTTGTCACATCATCTCAAAATGCGCCTTTTCCTTTCAGGGGGTGGGTCTGTCTGTCTGTCTGTCTGTCTGTCTATCTATCTATCTATTTATCTATCTATCTATCTATCCCTTATTCTAGTGACGGTCGAGGCACCCATGAAGACATGCCCATCCCATTTAACTTTACCTTCTTTATGATTGGTGGAAGGTTTTCACAGGGACCAGTTAATGTGTTCTCTGGGAACGGGATAGCCTAGTGGTCAGAACATTGTGCTCGCGATTTGACGACCCGGGTTTGATTCCCATTCAAGGGGATTTTTCGCCTAGATTTAACATCAGTGCTGACTTCACACTCTCCAAAAGTCCTTCAAATGAGACTATAAACTTGAGACTCCGTGCAAACGCATATAAAACATCTTGAACACGAGTTAAATCCTGTTCCGCTTTTTGTAAGAGTAGGCCATTGTGTGCCGGTAGGAAATAATGTCAAGATTCACAAAACTGCTTACACACAGGGACTGTATGTAAAAAGCACACAAGTGCTTATTCCCTCATCCTTGATATACAAGAATAAATGAATAAATAAATAAAATAAATCTGTAAGATATGCTAAGAAGTCTCTGGAAGCATCCCATCTCTAATGTCTGTACTCTTCTCTCCAAATCTGCAGTCAGGGCCAAGGATTCACAGGCATACAAGAATATGGATAAGGGAGCATAGTCTGATCTTGGAGTTGAGTGAGATACTTTTTTTTATCTTTCCAGATGGTTTTCAGTTTTGACAGTGCTGTTATTGCCAGTACAATCCTGCATACTACCTCTGGCTTGGACCCCTTGTCTAATACAACAGCTCACAAGTATTTGAAGCTTTGAATCGTTTTCAGCTTCTGGTCATTGACCCTGATATCAGTGCTGAAGCCCTTGGCATTATTGGTCATCAGTTTGGTCTTCTCAGCACTGATAGCCATGCTGCAAAATTCAAAGGCATTGTTCAGGTGTTCTGTTAGGTTGACAAGCTCCTGTTCTGATCCTGCTAGAACGTCAATGTCATCTGCGAAGGGGAGGTTTGTGATCGTTCTGCCACCAACGCTGACTGATCCTTTATTGTGTTCCAGTGCATCAGCCATGATTCTCTCAAGGAAGATATTGAAAAGAATGGGCGAGAGTTGACAGCCCTGCCTTACTCCAATTGTTGTTCGAAATCACTCTACAATGCTGCTGTTGTAGTACACTGCACTGATGGCCTTGTTGTACAGCTCTTTGACGACTCTGATCAGGTTCGCATTGATGCTGTACAAATTCATGGCTGCCCACTAAGCTTCATGGCACACCCTGTCGAATGCCTTCTTAAAATCTATAGATACATGGTAGAGGTCTTGTTGGTGTTGAAGGTACTGCTCACAGAGTATTCGGAGGTTGTATATCTGTTCAGTTATGCTACACCCTGTTTTGAAACCTACTTGTTCTTCAACAATGATTGTCTCTTTTTGTGGCTTCAGTCTGTTTAGTAAAATCTTGAACATGACCTTGCTTGTGTGGCATATTGAGGTTGATTATGTGGTAACTCTGGCACTGCTGAAGACACATACATTGATTGTAATTTGTGCTGCAGAGAAACAGAGGGGTGACGTGATGTCACAGCTGTTGGGAAGAGTCACAGAATTCAACATCTGCAGAAGTTTGAATACAATGAGCACAACAAAAGACTGGACAATATGCTACACCACAATGGAATATAAAGAATTGAAATCCCATCTGATGTCAACTGCTTTTTGAGGCTGCAGCATGACATGTAAATCAGCATGACTACCAGTCACTGCCAGGAAGAAATCTATTCTCTCATGGAACAAACATCTGACCACCACTATGGTTTTTTTGACGTCACTGTAAGTGATGCTGAAAAGCATCACACAACCTTGTTTTGCATCATCAACTTTGTGAAAATAGTGTATGGAGCTGAAATACCAATGAATACTACCTCTGGCCTAGTTTATCTAACAGGATACTGAAGATCTTCTCTAGCAAACTCAATACACCACATTGGGATATCACTCCTACACTGAACAGTGAACTGTTTTCTTCCATCCTCAGTCCAATCGATCAGGATTTAGTTGTTTTAAGGGGTCAGCCAGAACACTATGATGGCTGTTTGTTTGAATGATTTCACATGTCTACAGAATTTAGTGGCATATGTGTGACTCTAGGTAGAAATTCTGCATCCAGGGATGGTCAGGCTCCAGAAGAAGGCAGCACTGGCGAATCTCCTGCCTCTGGGTGTGATTCCAATGATCAGTCAGATAAGCTCACAGCAAAGGAGAAACGACTTCGTGTGTGAATAATGTTTTGAAACCACACTAGCTGGTTCAGCATTCATACAAAAACCATGACCTTGTAAATAATGATGAGACCTTCCGTGGTCAAGATACACAGGGGAAAAGCGCGTGCTTGCACACACGAATGCACTCATGCACAGCGCACACCACACACACACACACACACACACACACACACACACACACACACACACACACACACACACACACACACACAACACACACACACACACACACACACACAAACATACACAAACACACACGCACGCACCACACACACACACACACACACACACACACACACACACACACACACACACACAACACACACACACACACACACATACACATACAAACACATACACGAGTATAAGAATTCAATTTTATACAATCAATGACTAGAACATATGTATAACCAGTGTGGATTTTTCAAATTGTGAATTATCGATTTTCTTCTGACTTCTTTCAAGTATGAATGCAGTGTCACTTCGCTTTGTTCAGTGGCAATGATTTTATTGTGTGCTGAACTTTGCTGACTGTCAGACTGCTTTTTAAGGAAATAAAAGTTTTGCATTCATTAGTCATTATTAAAGAGTGATTGTGACAGTTTGAAAATTAAAACATCAAAGAAACAAACCAACCAAATACCTGTCTGACCCTCTGAAAATCACTAATTGCTTCAAAATTAATCAACAACAGGCATAGTCACCTACTGATATATTCCAAGATTCAGAAATAAACTTTACAAAACAGGATTCTTATATTCAGGAAGTGATCTATGGAATAAGCTACCAAGAAGTTTAAAATGTATCAAAAACAAAAATCAGTGCAAGACAAATGAAAAATCAATTGATAGGTACAGTTTTAGAAACTGGCTTTAAAATCACTTAACCATGATCACAACAAATGCAGCATTACTTTCTGCATCCTTTAAACATATTTCAGATGTGATTTTCAGGGACTGGAAATATTGCACTGTTACATGCTGTGTGTGTATGTGGAAGACAGGGGGAAGTGTGAGAGACTTTTTGAAAAATCAATGATTTAAGTTATTGTGAATGCTAACGAAAGCCTGTGAGTAATCTAAACAAGCACATGCATATTATATATATATATATATATATATATATAATATATAATATATATATATATATATATAATATTATATTATATATATATATATTATATAATATAAATATATATAAATATGTATAAAATCATATAAATATATATATATATATATATATATATATATATATATATATATATATATATATATATATATATATATATATATATATATATATATATATATATACCATATATATGTATCTATATTCATATAAATATACCGGTAAATACCGGTATGTATATATATATATATATATATATATATATATATATATATAATATATATTAAATCTCTATATACATACAGAAAAACAACAACAACAACACACACACACACACACACACACACACACATACACCAACATTCACAAAGCCTACGATCACGTATTCACACACACACACACACCACACACACACACACACACACACACACACACACACACACACACACACACACACACACACACACACACACACACACGAGATAGACGCGAGACTGGATAGCCTAGTGGTCAGAACATTGTGCCTGCAATTTGACGACTGGAGTTCGATTCCCGTTCGAGGGGATTTTTCCGCTGGAGTTAACATTAGTGCTGACTCCACTCTCCCCAAAAGTCTTTCAGTTGAGACTACAAACTAAGGCCCCATGTACAAAAGCACGTTGAACATCTTGCGCACAGGTTAAATCCTGTTCCGCTTTTCGAAAGAGTAGGCCATTGTGTGCCAGTGGGAACAGATGACAAGATTTACAAAACTGCATACACACGGGGACTAGATGAAAAGAAGCACATGAATGCTTATTCCATTATCCTGGATATAAAATAATTTAACAAATAAAGGATTTAACACACACACACACACACACACACACACACACACACACACACACACACACACACACACACACACACACACACACACACACACACACACACAAAAACACACACACACACACACACACACACGTGTGGACAAAGAGGTGTGATACTTTAAAAAAAAGAAGAAAAAAAAAGGAACAACCAAATTAACTATGATACCCTTATATGTTAATGTTTCCAAACATGTACCACGCACGTAAGCACACTTAAACACATACACACACATACTTTCACACAGTGTGTGTGAGTGTGTGTGTGTGTGTGTGTGTGTGTGTGTGTGTGTGTGTGTGTGTGTGTGTGTGTGTGTGTGTGTGTGTGTGTGGTCTGTGTGTCTGTGTGTCTGTGTGTCTCTGTGTCTCTGTGTCTTTGTGTGTCTGTGTGTTTCCACATGTAAACTGATGATAACGTCATTTAGACATTAAGCTGTTTCCATGATGTTGGTGTCTTCCTTCCCTTGATGCCTCTAAAGCTGTCTCGTGGACAGATGGAGCAGAGGGACTCTGAGCACCACAGTGGATCCAGTGGAGAAACTCCCTTCTGAATTTGGTTCCAGTCAGGCAGTAGAGAACAAAGTTGATGGCGCTGTTAATGAACGAAAGAATTTGTGTCACTGCACTCAACAAATCAGATATAGCATATGTTAAAGGGTGTTTATTTATTGCATCAACATTTTGGTTATACCACAGTAAGTATATGCATACTGGCAGGGTTAGCACCAGAAAAGCACAGGATATTGCCAAAACCATGACAGTTGTTCTGTAGGAGGTTTTTGTCCGACTGTCAGTGCTGTGTGCAGTGTTGACAGTTGACTCCACACGTGCAGAGATGGAAGAGGAAGAAGACACTGCTTTCAAACAGACTGACAGACAATATAATGTCACAGACAATCATACAGACACTGGGCAAGAGGGAAGACGTGAACAAAACTATCCAATTAAACACCAGATTGAAGAAGTCGTAATACATGCCCGATGTGGCATAACACCAATTTTTCTCACTGATGTTAAATCCAATCAGAATATGAAAATTCAGAGCACATGCAGAGATGACAAGAGTGGCTATGACAATCCACGTTTTTCGCAAAGTGCACATCACTCG
The DNA here is from genome assembly GCA_030674155.1 of Stramonita haemastoma. NCBI lineage: Eukaryota > Metazoa > Mollusca > Gastropoda > Neogastropoda > Muricidae > Stramonita > Stramonita haemastoma. Next base: position 2,962,253 of record CM060339.1, on the reverse strand, counting down.
CATTCTGTGTGGCCACAGGACCGCCATTGTTCTCTGCACTGTCACACAGGTCACCAGCCAGGCAGACGTAATGATACTGACAAAAGTCAGGAAGTAGAAAAGCTTACAGATGGTCACATGCAGAATTTCAATATTTACCTGGAAACCATACAACATCCAGAAGCGTGTCAACCCAGTACAAAGAAAGGTAAGATCAGACACGGCAAGGGACATAAGTATAGCATGTTGTGAAGAGTTGTGGTCCTTGATACGACGCATGACGCAGATGGTGGCGATGTTTCCAAAGCCTCCCAACAGAAGAATACATGGAGGACATATTTTATTGATGATCACAGAGACTTGGTATTCCATGTAATCCCAGTATGATGGCCCCTCTGTCGGGTGTGTAGTGTTGTCCTGTAGTCCATCATTGTCACTTGAAAAGTTGTTCATACTTGATATATACCAAACAGATTCTTGCGAAATGGGCTTCCTGCAAACAGGGGGAAATAAACACACACACACACACACACACACACACACACACACACACACACACACACACACACACACACACACACACACTCACACACACACACACACACAGAGGTATAGTGATATCTTTTGTAATTGCACCGTTTGCTTAAAGCATCAACGCTATCGTATAATGATGTTGTTATTTTGTTAGGGCTTGTGTGACTAGTATGAACTGTAGTGTCATCCAAAAAAAGTCGTATGATTCTTTGATGTAGAGTGGAACCTCATTAACGTATATAGAAAATAAAGGTGGGCCTAAAACAGACCCTTGTGGTGTTCCATATTTTACAAGTAGTATATACAATTTTGTGGTATTGGTCAAAATATATTGTTATGTGTTATGCAGGAAAGATCTGATTAGCATCTTACTGTGATCAGATACTTCATAGATCAATAGTTTTGCATAGCAGTTCTTGGTCAATTACATCAAAGGCTTTGGCAAAGTCTACAAAAGGCTCCACAAAAGTTGTTATCATTTATACTGTTGTGCTAAGTATCTACAATGCTAGTAAGAGCTGTGTGACATGAACTATTTCTCCTGAATTTTGATTGGTTAGCAATTAAAAGACTGTAATGTTCTAGGTATTTAGATGATAAGGATAAATCTTCTGAATAATAATAATAATAATGATACTACTACTACTACTACTACTACTACTACTACTACTACTACTACTACTACTACTACTACTATTACTACTACTACTACTACTACTACTACTACTACTACTACTACTACTACTACTACTATACTACTACTACTACTGCTGCTGCTGCTGCTGCTGCTGCTACTACTACTACTACTAATGATACATTGAACTTATAGAGTGCTATATATTGCAAAGAAAACCCAACACTTGCATTTGACCTATACAACATGCAAGCAATCAGTAACAATCAATAGTTTTAGCAAATTCGCCAACATAGGCCAATACAACACATCAGCTGTCTCAGGTAGTGAAGCACACAAAAGTTCGACAACCATACTCGAAAAAATGGACCTCTTATCAAAATGAATAATGATGATGATGATGATGATGATGATGATGATGATGATGATGATGATGATGATGATGATATATAATAATAATAATAATAATAATAATAATAATAATAATACATGGAATTTATATAACGCCATAGCTTGTAAAAACAAATCAAAGCACTTGCACTCGACCCTCAAAACAAACAAGCAACCAATGACAATAAATAATTCTAGCAAATTCAAAAGCACACACTCACGTGCACGCATGCGCGCATACACACACATACACACACACACAACACACACACACACACACACACACACACACACACACACACACACACACACACACACCACACACTCTTTATAGAGGTTATACATTTTGACAGGGTGAAGGGAATTTCAAATGTTGATGGCAGGGACAAATAGGAGATGAAAACAGAAGGCAAAAATCTTAGGTCTGAAACAAGTGTGTCTTGAGGTTGGATTTAAAAGTGTCATATGTAGGCTTTTGCCGAAGGGAGAGAGGGAGGTCATTCCAGATTGATGGACCAGAAATAGAGAAAGAACGGCGACCAATGGTAGATAGGTTGAATCTAGGTATTTTTAAGGAAAAGGTATCTGCAGGGGAGTGGAGGAAACGAGAATGTGTGTACACGTGAAGACATTCACAGAGGTAAGAGGGTGCTGCTTTGTGAAGACATTTATAACAGAGGGTACTGATCTTGTAGTTTACTCTCTGGTACTGGGAGCCAGTGAAGAGATTGCAATAGAGGGGTAATGTGCTCAGATTTGTTCTTTCTGAGGACCAGTCGAGCTGCGGAGTTTTGTATACGTTGGAGGGAGTGGATAGATGATGCTGGCAGACCAGCCAAAAGAGAATTGCAATAGGGCAGATGTGAAAGAATAAGAGAAGTGACTAGTTTGGATGTTGCATCAGTGGACAGATACTTTCGAATTGCACTAATACGCTGTAGTTGATAGTAGCATGACTGACAGGTCTGGGTGATGAATTTTTGCATGGAGAGTGTGTTGTCAATAACCACCCTAGATATTTTATAGCATTGGATAGAGGGACTGACGTATTGCCGAATTCTATTGAAGTTGTTGTGATAAAAGACAGTATGTGTTTGGTCCCTAAAAGCATGGATTCAGCTTTATCTATGTTTAATTGTAACTTGTTCTTTATTATCCAGTTTTGGATATGTTGAAGGCAGTAGGACATATTTGTCAAGAAAGAAGGCAGATTTTCAGGTGTATCACTGCTTAGAATCTGAGAGTCGTCTGCATAAAAGTGATGGTTGATCTGATAATGGTTAATGACATGTGACAGGGGAGAAGTATAGAGAGTGAAGAGAACAGGGCCTAGAACAGATCCTTGAGGGACTCTGCATTCTAGTTTGGTTGGTGTGGAATGAATCTTGTTTACGGCCACAGTTTGGAATCGGTTTGTAAGGTACGAACTAAACCAGGTGAGGGCAGTGCCTTTAATACCGAAAGTGTTTTGTAGACGAGAGAGAAGAATTGAATGGTCTATAGTGTCAAATGCTGCAGATAAGTCGAGAAGAGTGAGGAGGGAGATTTTCCCTGAGTCAGAAGCTTGTAGAAGCGTAATTAAGGTGTGGACTAGGGTGGTTTCGGTGCTGTGGTTGATGCGGTAGGCAGACTGGAACGGGGGGAGGAGACTATTGGAATGGAGATGGCTGTTGAGTTGTTTCAGAACAACTTTTTCAAGGACTTTAGAGATAAAAGGCAGATTGGAAACAGGTCTATAGTTCTTCAGAGTGTTAGGGTCGAGGTCGTGCTTTTCGAGTAGAGGTGTAACTATTGCAGTGTTGAGAGCTGGTGGAAAAATACATGAAAGAAGAGACGAGTTTACAATTTTCGTCATGTTGGGTATACGCTGTGGAAGGCACTGAGTGAAAAGAGAAGCAGGTATTGGATCAAGATCACATGATTTTATCGTCATTTCTTTCAAGATTGTCATGATTTCACTCTCCCTTGCTGGATGAAGGGAAAGGAGAGGAGTGCCAGCGAATTGGGGATCAAGAGGTGCAGGCTGGAAAGAAGATTACAGCACAAAGACATTGGTCACGAGAAATAAGAATAAGAAATATTACAAGAAAATAGCATTAACCTTTGATACTCTTTGTCTTTTACAAAAGACTGGACTATCAAAGGCACAGTGAAAAGCAAACATTCAATAGGAAAAAAATTAACAATTGGGAAAATATACACTTATATATCTAGCTTTACCTGACCTTAGCAAACAAACTTTTGGTTGTGCAGTATTTTTTATGGTAAAAACCAATTGCAGCACTTGGTTATATGCCCATCACAAGCAGAGATACAAAACTACAAGATACAAAAATAGTAAGAGAAGGAGGAGGAGTTAAGGGGGGAGGGTGGGGGGTCTCGGAAAAGTTAATGAATAATTAAGCGAGTGCTGATTGATTTTTAAGCTTTTAAAGACTTTAGGAAAAGCATTTCTATTCACATTCTTCTGTACAATTACAACATTTTTATAAACTCTGTTTTGGATGGTTAGAATATTCCTTTGCTTCTTAAAATTAATTATTGAGAGAGAGAGAGAGAGAGAGAGAGAGAGAGAGAGGAGAGAGAGAGAGAGAGAGAGAGAGAGAGAGAGAGAGAGAGAGAGAGAGAGAGAGAGAGAGAGAGAGAGAGAGAGAAGAGAGGAG
>CM060339.1:2940553-2955553 GCA_030674155.1 Stramonita haemastoma | reverse complement strand
TTATCTTGAATTTCTGCCAATTGTAGACTTATAAAATTATCTTTTCTTAGTACAGTTTCATGTGCTTTGGATTGGAACAAAAAATGAACTTCATCATCAACATTATGACCACATAATGGGCATTGTAATTGTATGGATGTCTCAGTCTGGAACCATCTTTTGTCAGCATGGAAACCCAATGTTCTTAACCTGAATCGAGTATAATTAATCCTATGCCATTTATCAGCGACTATTTTTTAAAATATATTTTTCAGTTTGAAAGACAAATTTAAAGGAAAAGAACCAGCTATACTTACTTTTACTTTCCATATCTGAATGCCAGTTTTGTTTAAAAGAGCAGATAAGCCTATCTTTAAATTCTGAAAGAAACTGACACTCATTACCTACTTCCTGAGACATCCACACAATCCCAAAACCATGTTCCGACAAAACTCATTTAACTTGATAAGCCCAGTTCTCCTTACCCAACTCCATCTGTATAATCAACGTATGGTATGACTGTCTGCATAATAGTGTTAGTGGAAGTTTTAACAACTTTAACCAATACTTAATACATTTCACAAAGGTTCTTATGTATAAGGGATGTCTTCCTGTTTCCCCATAGAGTACAGTAATTGATGAATGTATTGGCACATTTAAAAAGTGTTTCATGGCAAATGTATGAACTTTTTCCATTTGTATATTTACACATAATCCCCATATTTCTGCAGGGTATGTAAGTAAGGGTTTAGTCTGTGTATCAAATAATTTCCAAAATAGGGAACAGTCTATCAAATTCAGCTTTCGTGATGTTTTTAGAATTTCTATTACACCTTTTTTCCCCTTCCTACAAGATTCCTGCCATGCAAAATTTAGACTAAGTCTTGTTGAAAACATCACTCCTAAATATTTATACGTATTAACTATTTTGACTTCAACATTTCCATAAAACCATTTCTCGAGCACTGATAGATGTCTACCCATTCGAAAAACAATAATCTTTGTTTTATCCATATTCACTGTTAAATCAAAACGATCAGCTTCCTGTTTTAAGATATTTAATATTTTGATCTTGTGACATGCCCGTACCATTTAAGTATAGATTTCTTTAATGATTGGTAGAAGGTTTTGGTAGGGACCAATTCATATGGTCTCTGGGGACGGGATAGCCTAGTGGTCAGACCATTGTGCACGCTATTTGACGACCCGGGTTCGATTCCCGTTCAAGAGGATTTTTCGCCTACAGTTAACATCAGTGCTGACTTCACTCTCCTCACAAGTCTTTCGGATGAGACTACAAACTGAGACCCCGTGTGCGAATGCATACAGAACATCTTGTGCACGCGTTAAGTCCTGTTCCGCTTTTTGTAAGAGTAGGCCTTAGTGTGCGGGTAGGAAATAATGATAAGATTTACAAAACTGCTTATACACAGGGACTGGATGTAAAAAGCACATGAGTGTTTGTTCTATTATCCTTGATATAAAAGAATGAATAAATCAATGAATAAATAAATAAAATGAATCTGTGGGAGATGCTAAGTAGTCTCTGGAAGCATCTCATCTCTACCGCTTGTACTCTTCTCTACAAATCTGCAGTCAGGGCCAATGATTCACAGGCATACAAGAGTATGGACAAGGGAGCATACTAGTCTTACCTTGGAGTTGAGTGAGATATTATTTATCTTTCCAGATGGTATTCAGTTTTGACAGTGCTGTTATTGTCTGTGCAATTCTGCATACTACCTCTGGCTTGGACCCCTTGTCTGATACAACGGCTCCCCAGTACTTGGAGCTTTGAACTGTTTCCAGCTTCTGGTCATTGACCCAGATATCAGTGCTGATGCCCTTGGCGTTATTGGTCATCCGTTTTGGTCTTCTCTGCATTGATTTCCATGCCGTATGTTTAGAGGCCTTGTTCAGTTGTTCTGTGAAGCTGGCAAGCTCTTGTTCTGATCCTGCTAATCCGTCAATATCATCTGCGAAGCGGAGGTTTGTGATCGTTCTGCCACCAATGCTGACTGATCCTTTATGGTGTTCCAGTGCATCAGCCATGATTCTCTCATGAAAGATGTTGAAAAGAGTGGGTGAGAGTCGACATCCCTGCTCTAACTGCTCATATACTCTAACTGTTGTTCGAAACCACTCTCCAATGTTGTTATTGTAGTACACTGCATTGGTGGCTTTGTTGTACAGCTCTTTGATGAATCTAATCCGGTTTGCATTGATACTGTACAAATTCATGGTTGCCCACAAAGCTGCATGCCAAAACCCTGTCAAATGCCTTCTTAAAATCAATAAATCCATGGTAGAGGTCTTGTTGGTGTTTAATGTACCGCTCACAGTATTCTGAGGTTGAATATCCATTCAGTTGTGCTACGCCTTGCTATGAAACCTGCTTGTTCCTCAGCAATGATGGTCTCTGCTTCTGGCTTCAGTCTGTTCAATACAATCTTCAACATGACCTTGCTTTGGTGGCATATGAAGATAATTGTGCGATAACTTTTTTTCTTTTTTTTTTTCTTCTTTCTTCTATTTCCTAATCAGGGCAAGGGCCGGATGAAAAAAACTATGTGGATGCTTACTCTGTTACCATTGAAAAATAAAGATTATTCAATTCAATTCAATAACTCTAGCACTGATGAAGACACATGACATTGTAGTTTGTGTTGCAGAGAAAAAGAGGGGTGATGTGATGTCACAGCTGTCGGGGAGAGTCACAAAATTTAACATCTGCAGAAGTTTGCATACAATGATAAAAAGTTAAAGTCTGTCCCGAGCCTAAGGTTCATCAGGCCGTTGCTTATCCAGGCCAGTCTATCGCAGGGTTAACCCCCAACACAAGGTTGGTACCCCTTTTACACCTGGGTGGGGTGATAAAATAGCCGTAAGGTGCCTTTTCCAAGGGCACAACGCCATAGCTGAAAGCTGGCATCCAACCCGCAACCTTTAGATTACGAGTCCAACGCCCTAACCACTAGACTACAGCGGCGGCTATTGCATACAATGAACACAACCAAATACTGGACAATCTGCTACACCACAGTGAAATATAAAGAATAGAAATCCCAACTGATGCCATCTGCTTTTTGAGGCTGCAGCATGACATCTAAATCAGCATGGCTACCAGTCACTGCCAGGAAGAAATATATCCTCTCATGGAACAAACATCTGACCACCACTATGGGGTTTTTGACGTCACAGTAAGTGATGCTGAAAAGCATCACACAACCTTGTCTTGCATCATCAACTTTGTGAAAGTAATGTATGGAGCTCAACTGTCAATGACATACTGCCCCTCAGCCTAGCTAGTCTGTCTAACAGGAGAATGAAGATCTTCTCTAGCAACCTCAAGAAGAAATTCTGCATCCAGGGATGGTCAGGCTCCAGGAGAAGGCAGCACTGGCGAATCTCCTGCCTCTCAGTCTGATTCCAATGATCAGTCAGGTACAGCTCACAGCAAAGGAGAAACGAGGTCAAGTGTGTAAACAATTTTTTGAAGCCACACTAGCTGGTTAAGCATTCATACAGAAACCATGAATTTGAAAATAATGCTGAGACCTTCTGTGGTCAAGATGCACGGGGGAAAATGCGTGCCACACACGCACGCACACACACACACACACACACACACACACACACACACACACACACACACACACACACACACACACACACACACACACACACACACACACACACATATAAAAAATTATAAGAATACAATGTTGTAAAGATCATAGCCTAGAAGATACGTATAAACTGTGAGAATTTTTCAATTTGTGAATTTTCGATTTTCTTCTGACTCCTTTCAAGTATGAATGCAGTTTCACTTCGCTTTGTTCAGTGGCAATGATGTTATTGTGATGCTGAACTTTGCTGACTGTCAGACTACTTTTTAAGGAAACAAAAGTTTTGCATCCTTTTAGTTATTATTATGGAGTGATTGTGACAGATTGAAAATAACATCAAAGAAAGAAGCCAACAAAATACCTGTCTCTCCATCCGGAAATCACTAATTGCTTCAAAACTAATGAGAACAGGCATAATCACCTACTAATATATTCCAAGACCCAGAAATAAACTTTACAAAACAGGCTTCTTATATTCAGGAAGTGATCTATGGAACAAGCTACCAAAAAGTTTAAAATGTATCAGAATAAAAATCACTTCTAGACACCGATGAAAAATCATTTGATAAGTACAGTTTTCGAAACTGGCTTTAAAGTCACTCAACCATGATTGCAACAAATGCAGCAGCACTTTCTGCATCCTTTAAACAGATTTCAGATGTGATTTTCAGGGACTGGAAATATTGCACTGTTACATGCTGTGTGTGTATGTGGAAGACAGGGGGAAGTGTGAGAGACTTTTTGAAAATCAATTCTTTTAAGTTATTGTGAATGCTAACAAAAGCCTGTAAGTAAACAAGCACGTGCATAATTTGCAAATTTTGCAAGTGTGGAAAGGAATTAACCAAATGGATGAAGTGATGATATTGTGACTTGACATATTTTGGTTTTATCATGTCCTTTATTAAAAATCCAATTTTACATGTTTTATCATGAATATTGTTTTTAATGTTATTAATGATAAGATTATTAGTATTATTATAATTGTTACCTTCTAGGTTTAGTAGTCTAGCTGACTGGAAATTGTTTTTACTATTGCATTGTTATGTAGAGGCTCTTGATTGTTTGTAAAACTTGTATTATTATCATTATCTTAGTTTGGCTGATTGTTTATGTTCTTCCATTTCTCCTTGATACCCCCCCCCCTTCCCTGGGTCTTTTCAACTGCTTTTTTTGGTTACTGTTGTGTTATTGCTTTTAGCGGAGAAATATCAGTATTATAATGTAAATGTATAATAATTATTATCATCATGACTGATTTGCTAGTTTGAAATATTGGTTGGCTTGATTGTTATGGTTTGGATACCAATCTTTTGGGCGTTTTGTTACTTTTTTTCCTTTTCATTTGATATGTTTGTTTGTCTGGTTTTATTTCTGATATATATATATATATATAATATATATATATATATATATATATAATATATAATATATATATATATATATATATATATATATATATAATATATATAAGGTGTCAATAGAAAAGAATGGATGATACTGCAACCTGATATAACTGTTTTACTTTTATAAGGTTTTATTTTTTCTGTGATTTTTTTTAAAACTCAGAGCACGCAAGAACATGCGGGTATATAGTTGTGTGTGTGTGTGTGTGTGTGTGTGTGTGTGTGTGTGTGTGTGTGTGTGTGTGTGTGTGTGTGCGTGTGTGTGCGTGTGGTGTGTGTGTGTGTGTGGTGTGTGTGTGTGTGTGTGTGTGTGTGTGTGTGTGTGTGTGTGTGTGTTGTGTGCCTGCCTGCCTGCCTGCCTGCCTGCATGTGTGTGTGTGTATTTATCTTGTTTTATTATTTTCGTTTTATTTATTCTTTAACATCAAGGATACTGGAATAAGCACTCCTGTGCTTGTCCACATCCAGTCCCCTTGTGTATGCAGTTTTGTCAATCTTGTCACCTGTTTTCACTGGCACACAATGGCTTACTCTTACAAAAATCGAAACAGGATTTAACGTGTGGCAAGATATTCTGCATGCGCTCATACCGCATTCTATCATTATCAGTATTATTATTATTGTTATTATTATTAATAAAATTGTTAGTAGTAGTGTAGTAGTAGAAGTTGTAGCAGTAGAAATAATAACAATAATAGTATAGTAGTAGTAGTAGTAGTAGTAGTAGTAGTAGTAGTAGTAGTAGTAGTAGTAGTAGAGTAGTAGTATAGTGGTCATAGTCGTAGTCGTAGTTGTTGTTGTTGTAGTATTACCATTACAAGTTTTTGGCAGTCACCAAAGACACAGACTTGGCCACACCCTTGCCAAAGCATGCAGAAAAGCATAGGGGGATTCCACCTCTGAAAGGAAGGCAGGAGTGAGGCCAAAGCATGCAGAAAAGCATAGGGGGGATTCCACCTCTGAAGGAAGGCAGGAGTGAGGCCAAAGCATGCAGAAAAGCATAGGGGGGATTCCACCTCTGAAAGAGATGAGGCCAAGCTGCAGAAAGCATAGGGATCACCTTGAACAGGAAGGCAGGAGTGAGGCCAAAGCATGCAGAAAAGCAGAGGCTCAATGGCATCGAGGACTGAGTTGGAGACTGTGTTCTCTCTAGAGTAGAGCTCAGAGTAATGCTCCACCCACCTGTCCATCTGTCTGCTCTTGTCGGTGATCACCTCCCCATTGGCGGTCCTGAGTGGGGCGGTTTTTCTCTGTAATGGCCCTAGAGCTGTCTTGATGCTTTCAAACATTCCTCTGATGTTGCCTGAGGCAGCTGCAGACTGGATGGAGGTGCTGATCTGTTGCCAATATTTGTTGGCACAACGTCTTGCAGTCTGTTGCACTTTGTTTCTGGCTGCTCTGAGTGCTTGCAGGGATTTCTCACGAGGGGAGCACTTGTATTTGGCAAGGGCAGCACGCTTTGCCTCAATGACAGGGAACAGCTTGATAGACTTGGCATCAAACTAGTCATTGATCTTGGAGGTCTTTTCCCTAAAGGTTGCAAAGGCTGTTTTCTGAATGGCTTTCTGAGGGTGGTTCCATTTCTCAGAAGCTGAGCAGTGCTGGTGTTTGTCAGACAGAGCTTCTTGGAGAGACTTGGCAAATTCCTTTACTTTCTCCGGAAGATGCATGGTAGTGGTATTAATGTGAGGTTTGCCTTTCTGTTTGTAGCTTTGGAGTTTCTTTGGATGGAGCCTGATCTTGCAGCAGACAAGAGAGTGGTCAGTGTCTCAGTGTCACATGTGGTATGTGCAGGTGATGTGCACAGACTTCCTGTTGGTATGTTGGATCAGGATCATGTCCAGCTGAAGCCAATGCTTTGAGCGGGGATGGCGCCATGACGCCTTGTGTTGTGGCTTGGTCTGGAAGTAGGATTTGGTCACCCAGAGCCTATTGTAGGAGCAGAACTCCAGCAGGCGCTGCCCATTTTCGATAATCTTGCCAACTCCAAAGTGTCCAAGACAGGAAGGCCATGCATAATGATCGCACCCACTCTAGCGTTAAAGTCTCCCAGGATGATGACATGTTCCTTGGGGGGTATTTTCTAAATGACGTTGCTGATGTTAGCATAAAACTTGTCCTTTGCTTCTGCTATGGATGTAAGGGTGGGAGCGTAGGCGCTGACAAGAGTGACAAAGCCCTTGGAAGTATGGAGACAGACTGTCAAAAGTCATTCGGATTCCTTGTCTCCTGGTTCAACGATCTTCATTGGGTGTTCCTGACCGCAAATCCCACTCAATGCTCTCTTCGGTCCTCTGTGCTCTTCCCATTCCAGAAGAATGTATAGTCTTTCTCCTTGAGTGTTCCTGTGTCTGCAAGGCGGGTCTCTTGCAGAACAGCTATGTCCACCTTCAGTCTCAGCAGCTTGTTGATGGCTGACTTTCTTGCATCACTGATACCTTGGAGGTCTAAGGACAGTTCAGTTGTCGATGTTTGGACGTTCCAGCTTCCTATTTATAGGAGTGGGCACCTGTTTCTCGTGGTTCTTGTTTTCTTGCCTGGTGCGGGTCTTGCAGTCTGTTTGTCGGTTTGATCCTAATCCCCAAGCACCCATTGAGGAAGGCAGACTGTGGCGGGACAACACCTTATTGGCTGGGGGCTGCCCAGCTTGAGGCGGGCGGTAGCTGTCCAGTGTAATCCTAGGATCTCTCCCACCGTCAGAAGCAACCCCTGGCACCCTACTCTTCGCCAGTCAAGCATTGTAGCTTATAACATGTAACTGCTGCTTCCCGTGTTGTTTCCATCGCGGTGTGGCGCGGCTGGAGTGACCTCTCCAGGGCGCAAGCCTGGGCAGGATGGTATGGAGGACGAGCTGTTGCCCAGATAGCAGGTCCCCCCTCTCCACACTGATGATGGATCCAAAGGAACAGCAGAAGCTGATACAGTTTGACACCAGCAGTATCGCAGGGGTTGCCAGAATGTTACTGAAATCAGAGTCGGACCGCCTTAGGGCTCCATCTCTGGATTTTCCCTTAGGGTTTACTCCTGAAGCCTTTCTCCCCAATGGGCAATCCACAAAGCAGTGGAAGTTTGGGGTCAGAGTTTTCCTTCTCCTAGATAGGTTGCCTTACTGGGCTAATGAGTCCCATCTGCCCGAATGCAACAGGTAGTACTGGGCTATAGTTTACCAGTAGAGGAAGTCAGAATGTGGCTACCTTAATAATGGATGAACGGTTCTATGTGCAGAATCTGACCCATGGTGAACCTTGCAGGTCTGACTGAGGAAGGAACACACATCTTCCCTCACACCTGTAGCTGACCTGTCCACAGTTGATGATCACACAGCATGCATGTGCCCACCTGGTGTGTTAGTTGATGATCACACAGTATGTGTGTGTTCACCTGGTGTGTCAGTTGATGATCACACAGCATGCGTGTGCTCACCTGGTGTGTCAGTTGATGATCACACAGCATGCGTGTGCTCACCTGGTGTGTCAGTTGATGATCACACAGCATGGGTGTGCTCACCTGGTGTGTCAGTTGATGATCACACAGCATGGGTGTGCTCACCTGGTGTGTCAGTTGATGATCACACAGCATGGGTGTGCTCACCTGGTGTGTCAGCTGATGATCACACAGCATTCGTGTGCTCACTTGGTGTGTGACCTGTTTCTTACTGTTCAGTTCACTATCAGACCAAATGATGACATTCTTAGGGCTTTCCTTCTTATTAAAAAAAAAGAATTTATGGTTTGGTTTTGTGTTTTGGATTTTTTGGTCTTTTTTAAAAGGAGGTTATATGACACATTATTGTTCACACTTTCTGAAAAGGTAAGAACATACAGCAGGTAATAGCATAGGTGTTTCTATAACTGGTGTGGACATTGGGAAACCTAGTGTTAGAGACCTCACCTTCTCTAAAGGCCAGCATATTGATGGTAGTGCCCACCTCCTCTCCCTCACTGCTTTACCTTCCCTCTCCATAAGAAGTGTAGATACCTATAGAACTGGGTGAACCAGGGGACTGCACTGAAGCCAACAAACCCAAATGGTCCCCCATCCAAAAGGTAACCACACTCAAGGCTGCATATTCTTTACTTTTGCAGATCAGGTGCTTTGACCACTGAGCTATCCTGCCCTCTTCAAATGGAAGTACATATCTTAAAAAAAGTAGGTTGCCATACTTTATACATTGATATATTTCTTGCTACTTGTGTAAAACATTATCTTCTGCAGTGTGAAATTCTGGTCTACAAGGAATATAAAACAGTATTGCCTTTAGTGTTAAATTCTGGTCCACAGGAATGCAAAACAGTATTGTCTTTAGTGTTAAATTCTGGTCTACAGGGATACACCAACTTGTTCTACAGTTAGTTCAGCAGTGGGAGAGAAAAGAAGGCAGAGGCTGAGGAACTTACCAAACCAGCATCACTTCTCACCCCCACTCATCCTTCCGTGTCAGTGTCAAAAGCCATGCTACATTTGCAACTCTAGAATAGCTTTAAGTCTGTCTTAGTCCCAGTCAAACAGCACTATTTTGGAACTCCTTTGCGCTCCTTACACAGTAGCCCACCAGACTAATAGGCCTAAAGGCACATAGCCTGGAATCCCTGACTGATTGGCCTGATTTCAAAGAGATGTGATATAACAGATGTTTACCATAATGTGGCCATCTACAACTTAGCCTATCTGTACGTCTAGAGGTCTAGAGGTCTATGCATTCTACTAATTTTGTTCCTGGTATGATGCTAATGGTCAGTGGACAACTACAACTCTTTTTATGTACTTCTCTTTTAAAGAGAGATGTATAACTAACATTACTTTTCAACACAAAATATCAGGGCATTAATTATTCAAAAAAGCAAAAAAGCACACTGGACAGTGTGTGTGTGTGTGTGTGTGTGTGTGTGTGTGTGTGTGTGTGTGTGTGTGTGTGTGTGTGTGTGTGTGTGTGTGTGTTTGTGCGCGCGCATGCGTGCATATGTGCACAAAGAGGTGTGATACAAAAAAAAGGAACCAAACTAACAATGATACACTTACATGTTATGGTTTGGCAGACTCACAGGTACACACGTACATATGCATGCACAAACACACAAACATACACATTGTGTGAATATGTGTGTGTGTGCGTGAGTGAGTGAGTGAGTGAGTGAGTGAGTGGTGTGTGTATGAATAAAAAAGAAGAAGTTTGTTTCCACATGTAAACTGATGATGACGTCATTTAGACATTATGCTGTTTTCATGATGTTGGTGTTTTCCTTCCCTTGATGCCTCTGAAGCTGTCTCATGGACAGATGGAGCAGAGGGACTCTGAGCACCACAGCGGATCCAGTGGAGAAACTCCCTTCTGAATTTGGTTCCAGTCAGGCAGTAGAGAACAAAGTTGATGGCGCTGTTAGTGAACGAAATAATTTGTGTCACTGCATCCAGCAATTCAGATATAGCATATGTGTGAGGGTGTTTAACTATCGTATCCACATTTTGGTTATACCACAGTAAGTAAATGAACACTGGCAGGGTTAACACCAGAAAAGCACAGGATATTGCCAAAACCATGACAGTTGTTCTGTAGGAAGTTTTCCTCCGACTGTCAGTGCTGTGTGCAGTGTTGACATTTGACTCCACACGTGCAGAGATGGAAGAGGAAGAAGACACTGCTTTAAACAGACTGACAGACAATATAATGTCACAGACAATCATACAGACACTGGGCAAGAGGGAAGACATGAACAAAACTACCCAATTAAACACCAGAATGAAGAAGTCAAAATACATGCCTACCATGGCAAAACACCAATTATACTCACTGATGTCAAATCCAATCAGAATATGAACATTTAGAACACATGCAGAAAGGACAAGTGTTATTATGACAATCCACGTTCTTGGCACAGTGCACATCACTCGCATTCTGTGTGGCCACAGGACCGCCATTGTTCTCTGCACTGTCACACAGGTCACCAGCCAGGCAGACGCAATGCCACTGGTATAAGTCAGGAATGGGAAAAGCTTACAGATGGCCACATGCAGAGTGTCAAGATTGACCTGGAAACCATACAACATCCAGAAGGGTGTCAACCCAAAACAAAGCAAGGTAAGATCAGACACAGCAAGAGACATAAGTATAGCATGCTGAGAAGAGTTGTGGTCCTTGATACGACGCATGACGCAGATGGTGGCGATGTTTCCAAAGCCTCCCAACAGAAGAATACATGGAGGACATATTTTATTGATGATCACAGAGACTTGGTATTCCATGTAATCCATGTACGATGCCCTCTCTGTCCGGTGTATAGTGTTGTCCTGTAGTCCATCACTGTCAATTGGAGAGCTGTTCATGCTTGATATATACCAAACATATTCTTGCGAAATGGGACTTCCTGTAAACATGGGAAAAATAAAAGATCACACACACACACAAACACACATACACACCCACACACTCACACACAGACGCACACACACACACACATACCACACATGCACACACACACACACACACGCACACACACGCACACACACACACACACACAGAGGCAGACAGACAGACAGACATAGACAGACAGAGAGAGACAGATAGATAGACAGACAGAAAGACAGCGACGGAGAGACAGAGATAGAGACAGAGAGAGACACAGAGAGCTAGAGCTCTGAACTCTGAATATACTCAATATGTGGCTTGTCCTCAGGCCACAATATCAAAACACAGGGTTTGGGGAGGGAGGAAAACCAGTATACTGATATGGTGTTAAATACAATGTGTCATGAAAAGCAACAAGCCATTCTTCGTGAATCATGATCACTAAAATTATGACATATCTAGTCCTCTTTGTGCTCAGGTAGCACATAAGGCCTCGACTAGAGCCCGCCACGGATGTCGGTTGGCTGAAACACGCTCCAAACGGCCCCATAGCCAACCCTTTTCCTTCATCTCCCTCTCTTACTGTTCTCCTCCAAGTTTCCTTGGGGTGGCCTCTCTTTCTTCGACTGTCTAGAGTCCATCGTAGGGTGATTCTGGATATGGTTGTAGTCTGCTGGCGGAGCACATGTCCTATCCATCGCCAACGCCTCTGACTTGCATGGAGATGGGTTCAGTTTTTGTTCTTCGGTGGAGTTCTTCATTGGTGATGGTATTCGGCCAAAAGATGCGTAGAATGCGTCTGAGGCATCTGTTTTGGAAGACATCAAGTTTGTTGCTGATGGTTTTGGTCATCTTCCATGACTCTGATCCATAAAGGAGGGTGCTAATCACGTTTGAATTGAAAATTCTTAACTTGGTCTTCAGGCGTAAGTTCCTGCCTTCCATGTGCTCCTAAGTGAGGCAATGGCCTGGCTGGCTTTTACAAGTTGACGCGGGATCTCCACCTCCCCATCTCCTGTGTTTGACATTTTTTATCCCAGATAAGTGAAGTCATTTACTTCCTTGATCTTATCCCCATTCAGTCTGATGTTCTCTTGGACTCTGGCTTTCATTCTCATGCTCTTTATCTTCTTGGTGCTGACCTTCAAGCCAAGGCTTCCTTCCAGATGTTGTTGCCATGACATCTGTCTTTTCCTGCATGTCTTGGTGGCGGTGTGACAGTAGGGCGATATCATCGGCAAAATCCAGATCTTCCGTCGTTTTTGTTGCTGTCATTGTCATGGTCCATCTGATCCCTCTCCTCTCACCGTCCATGGAATTCTTCATAATGCAGTCCATGGCCAGGATGAAGAGGAACGGCGATAGGATGCAGCCCTGCTTCACTCCTGTGCTTACGCTGAAGGCTTCTGTGAGCTCTGTGTCGCAGATCACCTGGGATGTCGCTGTACAATATTGCAATGAGCCAGACTGAATGAGCCACCCACCCGAGGTAGCAACCACTACAACGTCCCTCCAACGACCGCCTCCCCACGAACCCCCAACCCCAAAGGCATTGACACAAATTCACCACAGGCACAGAAGCGTATGGGGAAACCGAATCTGAGGTCGCCATGAGACCAGAGCAACAGGGGCCACCAAACCAGAGGCAATTTTTATTATTGCTTGATGATCAATGATGAGGATGATATAATGATGCTGCTGTGAAGGTGCATCCGCTTTGAGACTACTTGACAGGGTTGTTCTTTACGCTCACTGTCATAATATATCCCGGCGTAAACCAGGCCTGAGAGATACAGACACCTGCAGTGTTGGTCAGGTATTTAAGCAACACTCCCAAATTCGCATCCATAAAGTGGATGAAGCTCGACTGTGTGGTCCCAGTCTCCCCACTCAGCCCACAGCACACTCATTTTGGGTAGGAGTCGGCCGGAGCCCGAAAAATCCCTATGACATGGGATTCGAACCCGCGATCTTCCAGTCCGGAATCCAAGGCGCTAACCACTGCGCCATGGCGGCTGGTCTTTAGATCATTTCTACTTGCTGCCCTCTCTGCCTCATCTGCCAGTTTCTCTATGTAGTCTTTCTTGTCGGCTCTTGTCATCTTCTTCACAACCTTGTCCTGTTCTGCATGTCTTCTTCTGTGCTGCTTTTTCAGGGGTTCTGATCTGGTGTCGTTGATCTTCTGCTTAGTTAACTTCCTCTCATCTATCTTTTTTCAGTTTTCTTGTTTGATCCACTCTTCTTTCTTCTTTCGTCGGAAGCCTAGTACTTTTTCTCCTGTTTCCCAAAGTACCTGATTGAAGCTATCTATTGTTATCTCCTGCTGTTCCCCCAGTGCCTGAAATCTGTTGCTCACTTCTACTGCAAAGGCTTGTTTGGTGAGCGTCTCATTCAGCCTGCCAGAGTCTAATCTTTGCTGACTGCCTGTCTTCCTCGTGATAGACGCAGCTTCAAGGCAATGACGGCCAACACGAGGGTGTGGTCACTGGCAACGTCCGCTCCTCTGTAGGCCCTGACAACCTGAAGAGAGGTTCTCCATCTTCGGTTGATGATGACATGGTCTATCTGGTTTTTGGTGGTCCCGTCTGGCGACGTCCACGTTGTTTTATGGATGTGTTTGTGCGGGAAAAGGGTGCCTCCGATAAGCAGGCTGTTCTCTTCACAGAAGTCCACTAGTTTCTCTCCATTGTCGTTGATGATGCCTATTCCATGTTTGCCCATAACATGCTCCCTCTCGGTGTTGTCACTGCCCACCTTGGCATTCAAGTTGCCGAGGATAAGCAACATGTCATGAGCGCGAACGCTCTCCACGGCTGTTTGGAGCTGATCATAAAAATCGTCCTTGACCTCTGCATCTGCGTTTTCAGTTGGTGCGTATCAGACTAGAACTGTCAGCTTGGTGTACTTGGAGTGGAATCTTGCTTTCAAAAGCCTTGGTCCGAATGGTTTCCACTCAAGCAGTGTCTTTTCAGTCTTCTGTTGAGGAGTAGTGCTACTCCCTCAGAGTGCTGGTCATCTGATCTTCCCCAGAAGACAATGGTATGTCCTGACGCCAGTCTCCTCTTTCCCGTGTCGGTCCATTTGACCTCGCTGACTCCCAAGATGTCCAGATTGTAGTTGTCAAAGTCTTTGACTAATTGGGGCATCCTGCCAGTCTGGTACAAGATCTGGACGTTCCTAAAACAGACCCTTGTGGAGTTCCATATCTTACAAGTAGTATACAGAATTTTGTGGTATTGGTCAAAATGTATTGTTGTGTGTTATGCAGGAATGATCTGATTAGCATCATACTGTGATCAGATACTTCATAGATCAATAGTTTTCTGCATAGCAGTTCGTGGTCGATTATATCAAAGGCTTTGGCAAAGTCTACAAATAGGGCTCCCAACATTTGTTATCATTTATACTGTTGTGCCAAGTATCTACAATGCTAGTAAGAGCTGTGTGACATGTATTATTTTTCCTGAAATATGATTGGTTATCAACTAAAAGACTGTAATGTTCTAGGTATTCAGGTGATAGGGAGAAATATTCTGAATACTACGACTACTACTACTACTACTACTACTACTACTACTACTACTACTACTACTACTACTACTACTACAACTACTACTACTACTACTACTACTACTACTACTAC
>CM060339.1:2920553-2925553 GCA_030674155.1 Stramonita haemastoma | reverse complement strand
AGTGTCCGGAGAGACAAAAGAAAATACACAGACACTTTAGCCTCAGAAGCACAGTTAGCCTCTGAAAAAGGTGACAGCAGAACTGTGTACAAGATCACCAAGACTCTCACCAGAGGAATCATCAGCAAGACAACAATAGTCAAGGACAAGGAAGGGAAAGTCCTCATGAAGGAAGAAGACCAACTCAACAGATGGGCCGAACACTTCACAGAAACACTGAACAGATCAGATCCTGATGAAGAGGCGATCATAGAGGACACAGGGTTCCTCATTGAAATGAAAAGAGGACGTATCACACAGCAAGAGATTCGAGAAGCCATTAGACAGGCGAAAGGAAACAGAGCGCCTGGTGAAGACAGAATCACTGCAGATATGCTGAAGGCAGACCCCACTGTGAGTTCCAGAGCATTGGAAAATCTCTTCAATAAAGTTTGGGAGGAAGAGAAAGTACCAGACACTTGGAAGAAAGGCATTATCATCAAGCTACCCAAGAAAGGCGATTTAGCAACATGTGGAAAATGGAGGGGCATAAATCTACTCTCCGTCCCTGGAAAAATATTTTGCAGAATTCTCCTGCAAAGAATGAGACAAGCCATCGAGAGAGTCCTCAGAGAGGAACAAGCTGGATTTAGAAGTGGAAGAGGATGTACAGACCAAATTTTCATCTTACGCATCATTGTGGAGCAGTCACTTGAATGGAGCTTGTCACTCTATATCAACTACATCGACTTTGAAAAGGCATTCAACAACATCCATCACCCCTCACTCTGGAAGATTCTTAGAGCTTACGGATTCCCGCCAAAAGTCATCAACATTCTCAAAGACATGTACGCGGACAACCAGTGTTGTGTGCGCCACAATGGGCAACAAAGCGAATGGTTCCATGTGAAGACCGGTGTCAGGCAGGGCTGCGTGATTTCACCGACGCTCCGCCTTGTCGTCATAGATTGGGTGCTGAGGAAAGCTACAGGAGACCGACCAAGAGGACTGGTATGGGGACTGACATCACGGTTTGAGGACTGTGACTTTGCAGACGACATTGCTCTCCTCTCACACACTCGGACGGACATCCAGGAAAAAACAACAAAAGTTGATAAATCAGCAAGAAGCGTGGGACTCAAGATCCACCCAGCCAAAACAAAGATCATGAAAATAAAGACAAAGAGTGCACGGAAGACAAATGTGCGTGGCGCAGACTTGGAAAAAGTACAACACTTCAAGTACCTTGGCAGCTACATCTCGTCCAACAGTGATATTGAGAAGGAGGTCTCAACTAGAATTGGTCTTGCAGCACAGGCCTTCAACAGACTGCAAAACATCTGAAAGTCAACAGTCTTGCAGACCAACACAAAACTAAAAGTGTACAAATCAAACGTCCGCTCAGTCCTCCTCTACGCCTCAGAGACCTGGAGAACCAACAAAAAGATTGAAAACCGACTCAGAGGCTTCGAAAGCAGGTGTCTTCGCCGCATCCTCAAGATCCACTGGGAACAACATGTTACCAATAGAGAAGTGAGCAAAAGGACGGGCATCAACAACATTATAGAAGAAGTGAAACAAAGGTGATGGAGGTGGCTGGGCCATGTCCTCAGGATGAACAAGACCCGACATCCACATGCTGCACTCAGATGGGCACCACCTGGGAAAAGGAAGAGGGGCAGGCCATTAGGTACATGGAGGAGAACTATAGAAGAAGAAATGAAAATAATGGGCAAAAATGGAATGAGATCGGCTGGCTTGCCCAAGACAGAGATGGCTGGAGGAGACTTGTTGGCGCCTTTTGCTCCACCCGGAGCGAAGAGGATTAAGAAGAATAAGATTGTGGAGGAAGTAGAAATTAGTCCTTCCCAATAAGAACTTGTGATAATAATCAATTATTTAGACCGTCCCTGATAACGTGAGTCTAGTGGCTATACAGCTCTTAACATTGCCTGCCATGCTCTGCGCGCCAATACTCAACGTAACTTTTCCTTCCTCCACAAGAGATTCGTAACATTTTCAATTAAACTTCAACCTCCTAACGTAGGTTTAGTTTAATTTTGTAACTACATAATTATAATACTGTGCATTTTTGCATACACTGTACCAGCCTTCATTCCAAAAAGACTTGCTATAGTCAAAGCAAGTTGCATTCTTTGGGGCTGTGGTCACAAGGACAGTGCCACCTATATCAAGGATGCTAGTAAAATGTGTATGCATACAATAGAGCACACTCATGGTGCCCTGGGCTCTGTTACTGCGCAAAAGTTGGGACAGGACAGAAATCAAGAAGTTTAAATTGCTGAATCTACTTGGTATGCACTTAATTCTTGGCATTGTGCATGCGCACCCACCAACACCCACAAACTCCAGACATTAACCAAGAAATTCCTTAGGAATATCCTCGGTATCAGGTGGCCAGAAGTCATCTCCAACAAACAACTTTGGGACAGGACCAGACACGCCCCAGTCAAGTCTGACTTCAAGAAAAAAAAAATGGTGATGGATCGTCCATACACTCGTCAAGCCTGCTTCAAAAGTCACCAGGCAGGCCCTTGACTGGAATCCACAAGGGAAGTGGAAAGTGGTTCGACCAAGGCAGACCTGGTGCAAAAGCATCGAAGCTGAGACGAAGACAGCCGGAATGATGTGGGCTGAGCTGAAGAGGATCTCCCTGAACCCAGTCCGTTGGAAGGGTGTTGTTGTAGCCCTTTGTTACCCATGGAAATCATAGGTATAAGTCAAGTAAATGAAGTGTGTATGTGCATGCATATGATGGATTTACAAAAGGCAAATAACATTACCCTGTACAAGAACAAAGTGATAGCTATCTATGTAAAGAAAGAAAAATAAATATACTTGTATGTTGATCTTTAATTCCGTTCATTTAATGACCTGGATATGTATCCCCATTGCAGATTATCTCTTGTGATTTTATGACATACACACTGTGTAAAATCTTTGTGACTGTAATTTGTGAGAAGGCTTGGTGCCCCATTTTTCCAAAATCATAAGATTTTCTTGGTTTGTCACAAGGATGGGACTGACATAAGCTACAGCTTGATGTTCTTCCCCTGTTATGCTACCATCAGATTGTGATCTTGTAGTTATTTATTAAACAACAGTTATTTTAACCAACAAGGGTGGCATGACTGCAGTGACTGTAATGATTACCAGGGCATCTCTCTACCGGGCATTTTGTGCAGGGATTTTGCTGGGGTTGTGTTGGCAGGACTGTAATGCCTTGCAAACAGTATTGACCCAAAAGTAGTGATTCAGGGCATTATGGGTAAGGATTTTGCTGGGGTTGTGTTGGCAGGATTACAATGCCTTGCCAGCAGTATTGACCCAGAGGAGCAATGCAGGTTCAGAGATGAAAGATCCATAGTTTTCATGATGCTGTCAGTAAGTCACCTGCATAGAAAAAAACCCCACCAAGAGCAGCCTACTTTTCATCACCATCATTGACCTTACAACTGCGTTCAATGTCGTGACCAGAAGAGGTCTGTTCCAAATGCTGAAGAGCATTGATGCCCCCAAGGCTGCTCAACATCGCAACTACCCTCCTTTCACCACATGAAGGGTGCAGTCAGCCGTGTTGGTGAAAACTTGAAACCTTTTGTAATCAAGAGTGGGGTGTAAAATGGATGCGTCCTTGCCCCAACCTTGTTTGGTATTTTCTTCTCCATGCTGCTGAACTGTGCCATCAGACTCTCCATGAAAGGAGTCCATGCACACAGCAGAAAAGATGGACAGTTGGTTGATGTGGCCCACGTAAAAGCCAAGACCAAGGTGAGCTCAGTTTTTATAAGAGATGATGTTTTCAGGTGACATTGCCTTCACTGATACAGAGTGATGGAAGAGTCCAGTCTTTAGTCTCCCTGGTCACTTGGTTTTCTCTTTGATATGGGTGGTGCTGTTCTGATGGTGACACCTTTGCCTTGAAGAGGGCAGCCTGTCTTGAATATAGCAAGTCTAGTCGGAATGAAAGGCAGTATGGTGAACCCAACCATTCATGATATAACACATACAATTACTGATGCTATACAAAATCATGCAGCACAGCACAGTGCAAGGTAGTCAACAATAGCACACACCCACATCCATCAGACCCTGAGTGGTGGTCTGGGCGCTAGTCTTTCGGATGAGACGATAAACCGAGGTCCCGTGTGTTACACATCCCTATTTAGCGCGCGTAAAAGAACCCACGCCAACGAGGGGGTTGACCCTGGCAAAATTCTGTACAAAAAAGCTATTCTAATAGGGAAATAAATACAGTTGCAGACAGGAAAAACAAAAAAAAATGGGTAGGCGCTGCACCGTGGCCACGCGCTCTGCCCGGGGAGAGCAGCCTGAATTTCACGCAGAGAAATCTGCTGTGACATAAAATGGTAAAAAACAAAACAAAACAAAACAAAACAAAACACAACACACACACACACACACACACACACACACACACACACACACACACACACACACACACACACACACACACACACACACACACACACAACCACACAACCACTACAATAGCAGTAGATATATATCCATGCTTATACACAGCCCCGAGAATAAGCTGCAGTTTGAGAAGGTGTGACAAAGTTCCAGTTTAAGTCCTGTCCTACCCCTACTCTTGCACAGTAATAGAGCCCACAGCACAAAAAGAGAGAACTGCACTGTATGCATACACGCATCACTAGATTTTTGATATGTGTGGCGCTGTTCATGTGGCAACACCACAGCCCCAAAGATGGCAGCCCTGCTAGACAATAGCAAGTCTTGTCGGAACGAAAGCTGGTACAGTGTACAAAACTATGCATTGTATTACACAGATATTATATCTGATAATATACAATATGATGCACCAGAGCACAATGCTGGTCCAACACCACACCACACAAACACACGCTCGCACGCACGCACGCACATACATACACCACACACACACACACAAACATACACACACACACACACACACACACAACACACACACACACACACACACACACACACACACA
>CM060339.1:2898053-2905553 GCA_030674155.1 Stramonita haemastoma | reverse complement strand
CGTGTGGAGTCAAATGTCAACACTGCACACAGCACTGACAGTCGGTTGAAAACCTCCTACAAAACAACTGTCATGGTTTTGGCAATATCCTGTGCTTTTCTGGTGTTAACCCTGCCACTATGCATTTTCTTACTGTGGTATAACCAAAATTTGGATACTTTAGTTAAACACCCTCAGACATTCGCCATAACTCAATTGCTGTACGCAGCAGCATACATTCTGTGGTCGACCAACAGTGCCATCAACTTTGTTCTCTACTGCCTGACTGGAACCAAATTCAGAAGGGAGTTTCTCCACTGGATCCGCTGTGGTGCTCAGAGTCCCTTTGCTCCATCTGTTCATGAGACAGCTTCAGAGGCATCGAGGGAAGGAAGACACCAACATCATGGAAACAGTCTAATGTCTAAATGACGTCATCATAAGTTTACATGTGGAAGCAAACATTCTTTATATTCACACACACACACGCCCGCGCGAGCACGCACGCACGCACGCACACACGCACACACACACGCACACGCACACACGCACGCACACACACATACACACATCTCAGACTAAATGCCATGTCACCAGAACACTGACTATGGAACAGTGTAGTTCTTCTCACCAGCTGCGATCTCCACTGTGCACTCTTCAGGTACACTACATCAAGGGAATGGAAACAATGGATCTGAATCACCTGACATCAAGTGTTAAGAGTATTCTGTGTTCGGTGTTCTGAGCACACCTCATGCCTGGAGTATGTGTCAGCATCGTGTAGCTTCAGTGTAGGTCCTCCATGAGGAAGTCAGAGACAAGGTCATAGCAGGTCTGCCTCCTTCATCCATCCATATCCACAAGACATACAAAACTTTGCTGCTTGACTTGTTTTTAGAGAAAATCTAAACACTTTATTTGTCGACTGCCATCTCTTCACAGGACGCCTGTGCAACAAAGTATACATCGTAAAATCAGTTTTCTCAGCTTCGTGTCTCCACAAGGCTGTTCCTGCCCACCTCTGTGACTGCCTCCAATATGACATACTGCTTTAATGTCTGTGACACACTGTCTTGATCTCTGTGACACTGTGACACACTGTCTTGATCTCTGTGACACTGTGACACACTGCCTTGATATCTGTGACACTGTAACATACTGCCTTGATCTCTGTAACACTGTGACATACTGCCTTGATCTCTGTAACACTGTGACACACTGCCTTGATCTCTATGACACTGTGACACACTGCCTTGATCTCTGTAACACTGTGACACACTGCCTTGATCGCTTAGATTGCTGTTGATCCAGTGTGCCTACGTGCGCCCATGTTCACACAATCCACTGTCAGCAGTCCTTCTTTCTGTCTGGGGGTCCATGGTACTAGGGATGATCTCCTTTCTCCCTTCATCATAAACCTCACTGGACAGAGTCAGGTAAAGAGAGACCCAGAACCTAGAGACCCAGTGTCAGATCAGGCATAGAGACCCAGTGTCAGATCAGGCCTAGAGACCTCGGTGAGTGTCAGATCAGGCCTAGAGACCCAGTGTCAGATCAGGCCTGAAAAGGACCCACGTCCATTTTTTGTCACAGCTGAAAATCTAGTTTGATATTTTGTGGCTTAATGCCCACATATATTGCTGTAATTTTGAGCAAGAATACTTATTGAAAACTTCACGTAGAGTTGCATTCTTTTTAATTCTTTTTGACTGGTACACACAATCATTCCACCAAGAGTCATAACATTTTCACCAACAGTCATGACAACAATTACATGCATTAGGTTTGCAAACTTAATGAACACACCCATGCTGTGTGATCATCAACTGACACACCAGGTGAGCACACCCATGCTGTGTGATCATCAACTGACACACCAGGTGAGCACACCCATGCTGTGTGATCATCAACTGACACACGGGTGAGCACACCCATGCTGTGTGATCATCAACTGATACACCAGGTGAGCACACCCATGCTGTGTGACCATCAACTGTGGACAGGTCAGCTACAGGTGTGAGGGAAGATGTGTGTTCCTTCCTCAGCCAGACCTGCAAGGTTCACCATGGGTCAGATTCTGCACATAGAACCGTTCATCCATTACTAAGGTAGACACATTCTGACTCCTTCTACTGGTAAACTGTAGCCCAGTACTACCTGTTGCATTCGGGCAGATGGGACTCGTTAGTCCAGTAAGACAACCCATCTAGAAGAAGGAAAACTCTTACCCTAAACCTCCACTGCTTTGTGGATTGTCCATTGGGGAGAAAGGCTTCAGAAGTAAACCTTGAGGAAAAATCCGGAGATGGAGTCCCAAAGGCGGTACACTTCTGACTTCAGTAACGTTCTGGCAACTCCTGCAACACTGCTGGTGCCAAACTGTATCAGCTTCTGCTGTTCCTTTGGATCCATCATCAGTGTGGAGAGGGGGGACATGCTATCTGGGCAATAGCTCGTCCTCCATACCATCCTACCCAGGCTTGAGCCCTGGAGAGGTCACTCCAGCCCTGCCACACTGTGATGGACACAACACGGGAAGCAGCAGTTACCAGTTTTAAGCTACAATGCTTGACTGGCGTAGAGCGTCAGGTGTTGCTTCCGATGGTGGGAGAAATCCTGGGATTTTACTGGACAGATACCGCCCGCCTCAAGCTGGGCATCCCCCAGCCAATAAGGTGTTGTCCTGCCACAGTCTGCTTTCCTCAATGGGTGCTTGGGGATTAGGATCAAACCGGCAAACAGACTGTAAAACTCGCACCAGGCAAGAAAACAAGAACCACGAGAAACAGGTGCCCACTCCTATGACTGGAAGCTGGAACGTCCAAACATCGACAACTGAACTGTCCTTAGACTTCCAAGGCATCAGTGATGCAAGAAAGTCAGCTGACATCAACAACAAGCTGCTGAGACTGAAGGCGGATATAGCTGTTCTGCAAGAGACCCGCCTTGCAGACACAGGAACACTCAAGGAGAAAGACTATACATTCTTCTGGAATGGGAAGAGCACAGAGGACCGAAGAGAGCATTGAGTGGGATTTGCGGTCAGGAACACCCAAATGAAGATGGTTGAACCAGGAGACAAGGAATCCGAATGACTTTTGACAGTCTGTCTCCATACTTCCAAGGGCTTTGTCACTCTTGTCAGCCCTACGCTCCCACCCTTACATCCATAGCAGAAGCAAAGGACAAGTTTTATGCTAACATCAGCAACCTCATCAAGAAAATACCCCCCAAGGAACATGTCATCATCCTGGGAGACTTTAACGCTCGAGTGGGTGCCGATCATTATGCATGGCCTTCCTGTCTTGGACACTTTGGAGTTGGCAAGATTAACGGAAATGGGCAGCGCCTGCTGGAGTTCTGCTCCTACAATAGGCTCTGGGTGACCAACTCCTACTTCCTGACCAAACCACAACACAAGGTGTCATGGCGCCATCCCCGCTCAAAGCATTGGCTTCAGCTGGACATGATCCTGATCCAACATACCAACAGGAAGTCTGTGCACATCACCTGCACATACCACATGTGACACTGAGACACTGACCACTCTCTTGTCTGCTGTAAGATCAGGCTCCATCCAAAGAAACTCCAAAGCTACAAACAGAAAGGCAAACCTCACATTAATACCACTACCATGCATCTTCCAGAGAAAGTAAAGGAATTTGCCAAGTCTCTCCAAGAAGCTCTGTCTGACAAACACCAGCACTGATCAGCTTCTGAGAAATGGAACCACCCCCAGAAAGCCATTCAGAAAACAGCTTTTGCAACCTTTGGGGAAAAGACCTCCAAGACAAATGACTAGTTTGATGCCAAGTCTATCAAGCTGTTCCCTGTCATTGAGGCAAAGCGTGCTGCCCTTGCCAAATACAAGTGCTCCCCTAGTGAGAAATCCCTGCAAGCACTCAGAGCAGCCAGAAACAAAGTGCAACAGACTGCAAGACGTTGTGCCAACAAATATTGGCAACAGCTCAGCACCTCCATCTAGTCTGCAGCTGGCTCAGGCAACATCAGAGGAATGTTTGAAAGCATCAAGACAGCTCTAGGGCCATTACAGAGAAAAACCACCCCACTCAAGACCGCCAATGGGGAGGTGATCACCGACAAGAGCAGACAGATGGACAGGTGGGTGGAGCATTACTCTGAGCTCTACTCTAGAGAGAACACAGTCTCCAACTCAGTCCTCGATGCCATTGAGCCTCTGCCCATCATGGAGGAACCAGATACTGAACAAACCCTTGCTGAACTCCGCAAAGCAATTGCCAACCTAGCTAGTGACAAAGTAACTGGCACTGATGGCATTCCACCAGACCTCATCGAAACCTGAATAGACACCTTACTACAGCCCCTTTCACGATGTTCTATGCTAGGTGTTGGAGAGAGGGAGCCAAACTGCAAGACATGAGGGGGCCAAGATTGTCATCTTCTACAAGAATAAAGGTGATAAGAGCAATTGTAACAACTACAGAGGCATATTCATTCTTTTTTTTAATTTATTCTTTTATATCAAGGATAATGGGATAAGCACTCTTGCGCTTTTTTACATCCAGTCCCCGAGTATATGCAGTTTTATAAATGTCATCTGTTCCCACTGGCACACGATGGCCTACACTTACGAAAAGCAGAACAGGATTTAACAGGCTAGCCCCCAAGATGGTCTGCGTGTGACAGGCCTCGGTTTATACTCTCATCCGAAGGACTTTTAGGGAGAGTGGAGTCAGCACTGATGTTAAATCTCCTCAGGAGGCCCAATCGCCAGGCTGGAATCGACCCAGGTCGTCAAATTGCCCAGTGCAATGTTTCTGAACCACTGAAGGCTATCCCTTTCCCATCTCTCCTGTAGCATCACTTCCTTCCCCTTCTGATGAGGACTCAACTGCCTATTTTGGGTGGAATAACTTCCCTTTTTCTGAGGTCACATCGTCCTCACGTACGCATGCAGAACCCCTTCTTCTTCTCCTGCTCTTGGACCTCGCTCTCCCCTTCCTGTTCAGAGGTGGAATCCCCCTATGCTTTTCTGCATGCTTTGGCCTCACTCCGCCTTCCTGTTCAGAGGTGAATCCCCCCTATGCTTTTCTGCATGCTTTGGCCTCACTCCCTTCCTTTCAGAGGTGGAATCCCCCTATGCTTTTCTGCATGCTTTGGCCTCACTCCTGCCTTCCTCTTCAGAGGTGGAATCCCCCCTATGCTTTTCTGCATGCTTTGGCAAGGGTGTGGCCAAGTCTGTGTCTTTGGTGACTGCTAAAAACTTGTAATGGTAATACTACAACAACAACAACTACGACTACGACTACGACCACTACTACTACTACTACTACTACTACTACTACTACTACTACTACTACTACTACTACTACTACTACTACTATTATTATTATATTATTATATATTACTATTATTATATTATTATTATTATTATTATTATTATTATTATTATTATTATTATTATATTATTATTATTATTATTATTATCATATTTCTACTGCTACAACTTCTACTACTACCACTACTACTAACTATCTTATTAACAATAATAACAATAATAATAATACTGATAATGATAGACCGCGGCATGAGCGCATGCAGAATATCTTGCCACACGTTAAATCCTGTTTCGATTTTTGTAAGAGTAAGCCATTGTGTGCCAGTGAAAACAGGTGACAAGATTGACAAAACTGCATACACAAGGGGACTGGATGTGGACAAGCACAGGAGTGCTTATTCCATTATCCTTGATGTTAAAGAATAAATAAAACGAAAATAATAAAATAAGATAAATACACACACACATGCAGGCAGGCACACACACACACACACACACACACACACACACACACACACACACACACACACACACACACACACACACACACACACACACACACACACACACACACACACACACACACACACACACACACACACACACACACACACAAACACACACACACACAAAAACACACACACACACACACACACACACACACACACACACACACACACACACACACACACACACACACACACACACACACACACACCACAAACTATATACCCGCATGTTCTTGAGTGCTCTGAGTTTGTTTGTTTTTTAATTAATCATAGTAAAAATAAAACCTTATAAGAGTAAAACAGTTATATCAGTTTGTAGTATCATCCGTTCTTCTCTAATGACACCTTATATAAAAAGAAGTAAAACCAGACAAACAAACATATAAAATAAAAAGGCAAAACAAAACAGTAACAAAACACCCAAAAGATTGGTATCCAAACCATAACAATCAAGCCAACCAATATCTCAAACTAGCAAATCAGTCATGATGATAATATTATACATTTACATTATAATACTGATATTTCTCCACTAAAAGCAGTAACACAACAGTAACCAAAAAAAGCAGTTGAAAAGACCCAGGGAAGGGGGGTATCAAGGAGGAATGGAAGAACATACACAATCAGCCAAACTAAGATAATGATAACAATACAAGTTTTACAAACAATCAAGAACCCCTACATAACAATGCAATAGAAAACAATTTTCAGTCAGCTAGACTACTAAACCTAGAAGGTAACAATTATAATAATACTAATAATCTTATCATTAATAACATTAAAAACAATATTGATGATAAAACATGTTAAATTGGATTTTTATAAAGGACATGATAAAACCAAAATATGTCAAGTCACAATATCATCACTTCATCCATTTGGTTAACTCCTTTCCATAATTGGAAAATTTGCAAATTATGCACGTGCTTGTTTAGATTACTCACAGGCTTTTGTTAGCATTCACAATAACTTAAAAAAATTATTTTCAAAAAGTCTCTCACACTTCCCCCTGTCTTCCACATACACACACATCATGTAACAGTGCAATATTTCCAGTCCTGAAAATCACATCTGAAATATGTTTAAAGGATGCAGAAAGTACTGCTGCATTTGTTGCAATCATGGTTGAGTGATTTTAAAGCCAGTTTTTAAAATTGTACTTATCAATGATTTTTCATTTGTGTCTTGAAATGATTTTTGTTTTGATACATTTTAAACTTCTTGGTAGCTTATTCCATAGATCACTTCCTGAATATAAGAAGTCTGTTTTGTAAAGTTTATTTCTGGGTCTTGGAATATATTAGTAGGTGACTATGCCTGTTGTTGATTAATTTTGAAGCAATTAGTGATTTTCAGAGGGTCAGACAAATATTTGGTTGATTTGTTTCTTTGATGTTGTTCTTTTCGAACTGTCACAATCACCCCTTAATAATGACTTAAAGAATGTAAAACTTTTGTTTCCTAAAAAAGCAGTCTGACAGTTAGCAAAGTTCAGCAACACAAAAATATCATTGCCACTGAACAAAGCGAAATGAAACTGCATTCATACTTGAAAGGAGAAAGAAGAAAATCGAAAATTCACAATTTGAAAAATCCTCACCGTTTATTTGTATGTTCTGGTCAAAGATCTTTATAAAATTGTATTCTTACATTCGTGTGTGTGTGTGTGTGTGTGTGTGTGTGTGTGTGTGT
>CM060339.1:2892584-2895084 GCA_030674155.1 Stramonita haemastoma | reverse complement strand
GGGAGCAGGTGTAGGGGGAGGATAATGATGGGGGTAGGGTAGGGGTAAACCCCCCTCCAAAAAAAACCCTCAATGCTGTCACCCCTATTTGCAGGTTTTGACCAATATCCTTGCATGAACCGCTAGACTAACATCTAAAACAACAATTAGTATCCTGAAATGTGCTGAGAAGATAACAAACACAGTCAAAGCTTTCCCCATCATTACACAGTCAAGTTCAGACAAAACCTAACTTAAAGGGAGGCAATAAGTCTGACAGACCATGACTTAAGAGTGACGGGCCTTGCTCTGTTCGTAGCTGGTGGGCGGAAGAGGAAATCGATGTTGGGGTAAATGTTCTCGCGGAGGGGAAGTTACTCTACTTTTCTGACGGTGAATCATCTCCCTTGATTTTTCAGTAGTCTGTTGCCGGCCTCCTAATTTGAATGTGAAGAGCGGGTGCATGGGAGAGAAAGTTGTTGAGCTTGGTTAACGGTACCGAGTAATAACAGAAAACTGTCTCGTTTGTCTTCAGACTGGTTTTTCTTTTTGGCATTTTGTGTATCACAGACACCAACGCAGACAGACGCAAGACACTCACAAATAAATAGATAAAAATTGATAAGTAGTCTTATTATAATATATATATATAAGGGAAAACAAGTGCAGGTAACCATTACAACCCCTTCATCATTACGAGAATGATTCCAAAGATTTGAATTTAAAAAAAAAAAAATGCTTTAAAAGTAAAAGTTTGGTGACAACATTGGGGATCTACTGCATTTAAGGACCATTTGATTTGCTCGACCTGTCTAACATTCTGCCGTATAGCCTGTCTGATTGTTCTGTCTGTCTGTCTGTGTCTGTTCTGTCGTCGTCTGTCTTCTGTCTGTCCGTCTGTCTCTATCTCTGACTACCTATGTCTGTTGGTCTGTCTGTGCCTGTCTCTCTGTTTGTCTCTTTACTGTCTATCTACCATTGTGCCCTTCATCCTTTCTGACATACTGTCTCTCTGTCTTTCTCTGTCTATATTTTGTCTGTCTGTCTTCTTTCTATGCCTCTGTCTATGTCCGTCTGGTTGTCCCTTTATCTCTGTCCTTGTCTGACTGCCTGTTTGTCTGTCTTCCTACACCCCCTCTTTCTCTGCCTCTGTTTTGTTAATATTTTTGATTTTTATGATTATGATTGATTGATTGTTTTATTTATTCATTGATTGATTGATTTATTTATTTTTATTTAACTTATTCTTTTATATCAAGGATAATGGAATAAGTACACTTGAGCTTTTTTAGTCCAGTCCCCATGTGTATGCAGTATTGTCAATGTCATCTGTTCCCACCGGCACACGATGGCCTACTCTTATTACGAAAAGCGGAACATGATTTAATGTGTGCGCAAGATGTTCTGCGTGGCGTTCGCACACGGGGCCTCGGTTTAAAGCTCATCCAAAAGACTTTTGGGGAGAGTCTGTCTGCTATCTGTCTGTCTGCTTATCTTTCCCACCTCTCTATACCCCCCCCTCTCTCCACCTCCCCCTTCCTCCCCTCTCTCTATCTCTCCCTCCTTCCTTCCCCTCTCCTTTTTCTAATTATTTTGCTACATGCGGAGAAGGACGAAAACCTGAAGTACTACACAGCAGCAACACTCGTGGTTCACCCAGAGACATCATCACTGAAATGGCACGTCGGAAGATGGCGTGATTTGTTTGAGGCTGTCAGTCTGGGATCATTTTAGTGGGTCGTTAATCTGTCTGCCTATCTGGCTGTTTGTGCGTTTGTTTATCTCTTTGTTTGTCTCTTTATCTGTCTGTTTATGCGTTTGTTCATCTCTTTGTTTGTCTGTCGTTTATCTGTCTATCTGTCTGTTCGTGCGTTCGTTCATCTCTTTGTGTTTCTGTCGTTTGTCTGTCTACCTGTCTATTCATGCGTTTGTGTATCGCTATGTTTGTCTCTTTGACTGTCTGTCTGTCAGTCTATCTGTCTGTTCGTGTGTTCGTCTGTCTCTTTGCCTGTCGTTTATCTATCTGTTTGTTTGTGCGTTACTTTATTTCTTTGTTTGTCTGTTGTCTGTTTGTCTGTATGCCTGTCGGTAAGATTGTGTCTAACATCTTCCACGGGTCAACTGTTACCCCCCCCCCCAAAAAAAAAAAAAAAGTCTGTTTTGGGTTAGTATTTTTTTGTATGTAATTTGTTTTGTTCTTCTCTATTTCTTGTTCCAATCTGTTGTTTTTGTATTTATTTATTTATTTATTTATTTATTTATTTATTTATTTTATTTTTTTATTTTTCTATTTTTTTATTTTTCTTTTTTTTTATTTTTCTATTTTATTTTGTTCATTTCATTTTTCTTTCTTTCTTTCTTTCTTTCTTTCTTTTTTTTCTTTCTTTCTTTCTTTCTTTCTTTCTTTCTTTCTTTCTTTCTTTCTTTCTTTTATTCCTTCATTTATTCTTATTTTTATTTATTTAATCTTCGACTCTGATTCTTTCTTTCTTTCTTTCTGACCGTCTGACTGTCACTTTGA
>CM060339.1:2880084-2882584 GCA_030674155.1 Stramonita haemastoma | reverse complement strand
CTCTCCTCCCTCTCTTTCATCTCTCTTCTCTCTGTCTGTCTTGTCTGTCTCTCTGTCTGTGTCTCTCTGTCTCTGTCTCTCTCTCTCTGTCTGTCTTTGTCTGTCTCTCTGTCTGTTTCCGTCTGTCTGTCTGTCTGTCTCTGTCTTTCTCGTCTTTCCGTCTATTTGTGCACGTGTGTATAAATACTTACACACACACACACACACACACCACACACACACACACACACACACACGACACACACACACAACACACACACACACACACACACATCACGCACACACAAACACACAAACACACACACAGACACGCACACACACACACCACGCACACACACACACATAATGGCTATATATAACCTCTTCCCTCCTTTCTATGCCCTTAACGGCAAATGGAGCTAACTTCTCCCTTTTCCTGCGGACACTTACACCCATTTAGCTGCTCATGTTGCAATATGGATAGAATTATTGTCTTATCAAAAATCTATTTTTCGCTTTTTTTCTGCCTTTGAGGTTTGTCTGTTGTTAGTCTGCACGTGTCTGTCTGTCTGTCTGTCTGTCTTCTGTCTGTCTTTGTTGTCGTACATTTGTCTATTTGTCTGTCTGCATGTGCACGTGTCTGTTTATCTGTCTTGTTTACACCTGCCTGTCTGTCGGTCTGTCTGTCTAAATGTGTCTATTTGTTTGACAGTATGTCTACCCGTGTCTGTTTTTATTTATGCCATTTTATGTATTTCATTTTATTTATTTACTTTATTTTATTCTTGTATACCGAGGATAATAGAATACACACTCATGTTTTTTTTCATCCAGTCCCCGTTTGTATGCAGTTGAGTGAAATTGTCATATGTTCCCACCGCACACAGTGGCCTACTCTTACGAAAAGTGGAACATGATTTAACGTGTGGGCAAGAAGTTCTGCGTGCGTTCGCACACGGGGCCTCGGTTTAAAGTCTCATCCGAAAGACTTTGGGGAGAGTGGAGTCAGCACTGATGTTATATCCAGAGGAAAAATCCCCTCGACCGGGAATCGAACTCGGGTCGCCAAATTGCTAGCGCAATGATCTGACATTAGGCTATCCCGTCGACCATTCTTTCTACACGTGTTTGTCATTGTGTCTGTCAACCTGTCTTAATATGTCGTTTGTTTGTCAGTATGTCTACACGCGTCTGTCTTTGTGTTTGTCAGCTGATTCACGTGTTTGTTTGTCTGCCTAGATGTGTCTATCTGTCTGTCTGTCAGTATGTCTTACTTATTCTCTGTCTTACTGTGTCTGTCTGTTATGTCTCTCTTTGTGTTAGTTTGTCTGTGTGTCTGCCTGCATCTTTGTCTGTCTGTATATCTGTCTGTATGCAGATTTTATGTTTATTTGAGTCTTTATGAGTCTATCTTACTTTTGGTGATTCTTTTCTGTGTGTGCACGTGTGTGTGTGTGTGTGTGTGTATGTGTGTGTGTTGTGTGTGTGTGTGTGTGTGTGTGTGTGTGTGTGTTTGTGTGTGTGTTTGTGTGTGTGTTGTATGTATGTGTTTATACACACGTGCACAAACAGACGGACAAAGAAAGAGACAGACAGACAGACAGACAGACAGATAGAGACAGACAGAGGTCACACACAAGCACACATACATAAACACACACACATACACACTGAAAGACACCCCCCCCCCCACACACACACACATATATGTATAAATAAATATATGAATATATAAATAAAAAAAAAAAAATATATATATAAAAAATATAATATATATATATATATATATATATATATATATATGTGTGTGTGTGTGTATGAAAATAAAACACACACACACACACACACACACACACACACACACACACACACACACACACACACACACACACACACAACACAAACACACACACACACACAACACACAACACAGACACACACACACACACACACACACACACACACACACACACACACACACACACACACACACACACCACACACACACGCACGCACGCACGCACGCACGCACGCATCCCTTTTCTCTGCCTCTCTCTCCCCCCACCCACTCCTCTCTCTTTCTCTCTCCCTCTCTGTAATGGCTGTAGTCTTTTTTTTTTTTTTTTACATAATCTTGTCTTTCATTTTTTCGCTTTTATGGTAAAAGAGGACTCTATTCTGCCGTTCTTTTAAAACAGTTATTGCCATTTACCTTGTCAGAGTGCCATATAGATGCAATTTTTGGCCCATTTCAAATCACATTTTTCGCGTTCTCAGTGGGAAAATACTTTCACTAAATATCCATATTTGCCTGCCTGTATGCCTGCCTGCCTGCTGCTTGTCTGTCTGTCTGTTGTCTGTCTGTCTGTCTGTCTGTCTGTCTGTCTGTCTGTCTGTCTGTCTGTCAGTCAAACAGTCTGTATGTGTCAGACTAAATGCATTCATACAAACCACATCTTGAAACACGAACCTGCATACAAACAGAAACACTGACACACAGACACAAAGACACAAAGAACCA
>CM060339.1:2853922-2869984 GCA_030674155.1 Stramonita haemastoma | reverse complement strand
GCATGTCAGGAATGGAACTGCACAATTCCAGTAAGTCTGTTTATCTGTTTTACTTTTATAGTGTGTCGAGTTGTGTTGTGCCCTGCCGAGCCGGGTCGGTCGGTTCTTGTCGCGTAATGCCGGGTCGGGTCGCGTCGCGTCGCGTAATGCCGGGTCGCGTCGCGTAATGCCGGGTCGGGTCGCGTCGCATCGCGAAATGCCGGTCGGTCGGCTCGGGTCAAGTCTCTTGCCGTGTCGGTCCGTGTCGTGCCGTGCCGGGTCGGTCGGGTTGGTCTGGGTCGGGTCGAGTGCCGTGCTGTGCCGTGCTGTGCCGTGTTGTACCGTGCCAGTCGCGTCGCATTGCGTCACGTTGTGTAGTTTTAGTTATCGTAGATTTCTCTGTGCGAAATTCAAGCTGACCTCCAAGGGACGAGCAAGTCATCACAAGAGCATTACCTCCCATTACTTAAGATTTACCTTCTGTATGTGAATTTGTTCCCCTGTAAATGCGACTCTCTCCTCTCTCTCTCTCTCCTCTCTCTCTCTCTCTCTCTCTCTCCCTTCTCTCTCTCTCTCTCTCTCTCTCTCTCTCTCTCTCTCTCTCTCTCTCTCCTCTCTCTCTCTTCTCTCTCTCTCTTCTTCTTTGTCTGTCTGTCTGTCTGCTGTCTCGCTGTCTCTCTCTGTATGTATGTGGAGGCAGGCATTTAATTCTGAAATGCCAGGGTTTTTATGCAGAAACCTTCTGTCATCAAGACAGTTCCCGTCCTAGGTACTTCAACGCCCGAGGACGCGGCACGAGCAAGGGAAGCACTCAATAAGGTAAAACCAGTTTGTCATCTGTTGTTGGGCATGTTGAGCTGAACGTTCTGAGTGTACTCAAGAAAATCCCCTGTGCCCCTACACCTTACTTAGGAATATCACTGACTGCATGGTACGCGAAACTTCTGGGTGAGAAGTTTGCATATGTGGCCATTTTCTTCAAGCACTTGATGTAGGCAGCTGAACTCGGGCTTCAGAAGGTTTTACCCTTACCTGGAAAGTACAATTCATGCTAAAACTTTGTCATGGATGAAAACAAAGTCAACATACATCAAAGCTAAACATTAATGGGCATGAGCTCCTTGCTTGCATCGGTACCTCACATCAATCAGCCTGGACCATGTATGGTTTTTGTTGTTTACCAGTTTATAGACCCATCCTGAAGACTTCTGGAGAGTGAAGTCAGGACTAGTATTAACACCAGGGGGGGGGGGGGGGGCAATCCTTTCGAAGAGGTGTTTTGAGGTGTACCTAGAGTAAACCATCTTTGTTCACTGCATGAACATTCATGACATTAGATCTCCCGTCGGAATGCAGCTACCTTAAAGTTAGTAAATAAAACAAAACATAAAAAACACCCCCAAAAAAGGTCGGATACCCCAAATCTCACCATTGGTGAGCCTTGGAGCTCTAGCCGAGAAATGATAGCCAAAACAAAAAGAAATCCAAACTGTGAGTTTTCATTCTTCAACTAAACTTTTTCCTTTTCAGGCTCCTCTGATGCCATGGCTGTACAACACCAGTGAAGAACTTACCACAGAAGTCTGCACCATGGATGACTGCACCCCGGAAAACACCACACCCGAGTCTACCATGGAAGGCTTTGATTTGTTTTTGGGGTAGTTTTCCAAGCGCTTTGATTTGTTTTTGCAAGATAAAGCGCTATATACATTCTATGTAATTATTTATTTATTATTTAAGGCTACGCTACATCACGGAAAACAACACCATGGAAGACTACACCACACCAAGGAATACTACGCTACATCATAGAAAACACCACCATAGAAACTACACTATACCACTGAAAACATCACGAAAGACAACGCTACATCACGGAAAACACCACCATGGAAAACTACGCTCCACCACGGAAAACACCATGGAAAACTACGCTACACCGCGGAAAAGAACACCATGGAAAACTACGCTCCACCACGGAAAACAACACCATGGAAAACTACGCTCCACCATGGAATAGAACACCAGGAAAGACTCGGCTACACTGCGGTAAACACCACTATAGACGACTACCCAAAACCACGGAAAACACCACGGAAACTACGCTACGCTACAGGAAACAACACCATGGAAGACAATATTATACCGCGGAAAACAACACCACGGAAATTACGCTACTACACGGAAGACTACGTTACGTCAAGGAAGACTACGTTACGTCAAGGAAGACTACGTTACGTCAAGGAAGACTATGTCACACCTCGGAAGACTACGCTGCACCAAGGAAGACTACGCTACACCAAGGAAGACTACGCTACACCAAGGAAGACTACGCTACACCAAGGGAGACTACGCTACACCAAGGAAGACTACGCTACACCAAAGGAGACTACGCTACACCAAGGGAGACTACGCTACACCAAGGGAGACTACGCTACACCAAGGGAGACTACGCTACACCAAGGAAGACTACGCTACACCAAAGGAGACTACGCTACACCAAGGGAGACTACGCTACACGAAGGGAGACTACTCTACACCAAGATAGACTACGCTACTCCAAGAGAAACTACGGTACACAACGGAAAACAATACCAAGGACGACTGCGCTACACCAAGGAAGAATACTCTACGCCAGGTAAGACTACGCTACTCCAAGAAAGACTACACCAAGGAAGACCACGCTACTCCAAGGAAGACCTCGCTACACAATGGAAGACCTTGCTACACCAAGGAAGACCTCGCTACACCAAGGAAGACCTCGCTACACCACGGAAGACCTCGCTACACCACGGAAGACCTCGCTAACCAAGGGAGACTACGCTACACTAAGGAAGACCTCGCTACTCCAAGAAAGACTACACCAAGGAAGACCTTGTTACACCAAGGAAGACCTTGTTACACCAAGGAAGACCTCGCTACACCATGGAAGACCTCGCTACACCAAGGAAGAATACGTTACGCCAAGGAAGACCTCGCTACACCAAGGAAGACCTCGCTACACCAAGGAAGAATACGTTACGCCAAGGAAGACCTCGCTACACCAAGGAAGACTACGCTACACCAAGGAAGACCTCGCTACACTAAGGAAGACCTCGCTACTCCATGGAAGACTACGCTACACCAAGGAAGACCTCGCTACTCCATGGAAGACTACGCTACACCAAGGAAGACTACGCTACTCCAAGGAAGATTACGCTACACCAAGGAAGATAACGCTACACCAAGGAAGACTACGCTACACCACGAAAAACACCATGAACTTTTACACCAGGGAAGACACCACTACAGAACACTGAACGGAGATCAAAGCTGCACCTCGTTTTCTAGGCAGATGTGTTACCTTTAGATCACTGAACTGCGCGGGGATGGGGGAGGGGGAGGGGGGGTGGAGTTGGCACTGATGTTAACTCCAGGAGAAACGTAGCCCTCAAATCACTCTGCTCTGCCAGTGTTTGTCCCTGCATTTTGTCACAAACTATTTAGTTGCCAGGCGAGTAAAAGAAAAAAGAACAGTTCATTAAAACTATACATTTTTCCCTTTATGATTATTGAAGTAGGGGGTATGGAAATATAGAAAATTTCCTTCGTTTTTGGTTAGATGGCTTCAAGGCATAAAGATCTTTTTTTCATACGGGTTGAGTTGACATCAATGTAAAGTTCTTTCATATTGGGCTTGATTGTATATAAGTCTTAGCTCCTTTCCTTTATAGTGAGTTAGTTTGTATTCAAGTAAGAGGCCGTTTGTATAGTCGCTTAAGTGGTATCAAAGTATAGCTTTTCTTTTATATTGAAGTTGTTTTCACATATCAAGTTTGTTACTATTAAAGCAAAAGCTGTTTCTTCCATATCGAATTAGCTTATTACAAAGTATACAAATAGTTCACATTCTTTTATTTTTTTAATTAAAAGAAAACTCTTTTATATCTAGGATAATGGGATAAGCACTCTTGTGCTTTTTTACATCCAGTCCCCGTGTGTTAGTTACTGTCGGTGTATATAGTTTCTTACTCCTTATCTAAGATATCAAGGTGTAAGGCTCTTTCCCCAGTATCGAGTTCGCTGCTGAACACATGCATGGTTTTCTTGTCATTCAAACATTTTTCATCAAAGTACTAAGTTATTTAGTTTACATTGAGTAGTTGGTATCAGAGTATTAAACATCTGTCTTCACACTTAGTTTGTATCAATTTTTTTCATTGAACACTTTTTTTTTCTACATGTTGAGTTATTTGGTTTGAAAGTATAAGGTTCCGTCCTTCGTATTAAGTTGGTATCAAAGTCCAAAGCCGTTTCTTTTATATTGAGCTGGTTGCTTTTAAAATATATAATTTTTTCCTTTCCTATTCAGTTTGTGTAAAAGTGTGATAGTCTACCCTTCATAGAGAATGCTAGTATCAAATCATAAAGTAAGTTTTTATGTAGAGTTATTTGGTGTCCAAGCAAAAGTTTCTTTCATTCATAGTAAGTTAATTGGTACCGATTTATAAGATTGATTCTTTTATATTGATTTAATTCGTGTCAAAATTCAAACAAATCTTTTGTATCGAGTTATTGCTATTAAAGCAAAAAGTTCTCTTTTCTTTACCTCTGTATTTGTACCAATGGTGTCGAAGATTATAGATCTTCCTCCATATTGAAATAGTTCCTAAGTATTAAGTTCTGTTTTGAATATTTTGCTACTATCATAATTCTTTTTTATCAATTTGTCGGTTTCAAAGTGAAATGGTCATTTTCTTTATATCACAGCTTTTGGTAGTATGAGGACATTTTTCTTATACTGAGATAGGGTGAGGATTAGGTCCCAAACACAACTAAAACACAGACACAACACACACACACACACACACACACACACACACACACACACACACACACACACACACACACACACACACACACACATTTGTTCTATTTTGATTGCTTTTGAAAAGAAAAAAAAAACATTCGTCCAACAAATCTTTTACTGGCTTACAACGTCGCTTTTTTGGCGCCAAAAATGCAAAATTTCTAAAATTAATCTAATTTCCGATCAGAAGTACTCAATAAAACAGAAACGTGACGAAAACTCCTGGAAATGTACACTCAAATTCAGACATCTGGTGTGTTGCAATTCTTGCATAGTCATTACTGGTATAGCATTGCCTATTTTGCGGAAACAAATTATTTTACCTTGATTGTGCGGAGATCAGCTTAAGAGACAAAATGATGCACAAGCCGAGTGCAGAATGTTTGAAGAAAGAGCAGTACTTTTCCCGATACTCCTTTTTCCCTGTAGTGCTGTTCCCTGGAGCTGTTAACACTCAACTCTAACCCTAGTTCTTGCCCCATGCCGCAAACCCTAACACTTCACCATGTTGATCCTAACTATTAACTCTTTGACACGGGTTCCTTAACTCTGACTCAGTTCTGCGGTATGGGGAAACAGCTCTATAAGGGAACAGCAGCACAGGGAAAGAGAGGTTTGGGGTTACTGACCATTGACATTATTTTATTCCGGAGAATACCGTGATAGAGGAAGGATTTGCGAGAGATGACATGCAGAAAAATAAGGAATAATAGTTATAGCATCCTTATGCTTGCGTGGCACTGATGCTTCAAGAACAGTAACAATTTTAGAGGACCGACAGCTCTGAAGTAGGATGACTTGCGACCACAGTCCATACATCAGATATCTACGCTGGGACTATAACATCACATCAACAACAGAAAAAAGCCAGCCTTCAGCTAACCTTTCAAAATAGTGGCAATACTAAAAAAAAAGTGTTTACTGTAGGGAGTTAACACCACGGTTTTATCTCCATAATGTGACACATAATTTTGGCTTTAAATTCTATTAGTTAGATATATCAGGTATACAGGTGTTTTTTTTTTACAGTGAGTCACTTAGCTGGTTAGTTTAGATCTCTTTCCTTCCTCTTGAAGTTGTCACTAAGTTTTTTTCTTCCATTCTATGAAATAAGCTAGTGTCAAAGAATAGAATTACCCCCTTGCTACTGAGCTAGTTGAGTCAAGGAATAAAGTTCTAAATTTGGTATCAAGATAATTACCAAACTGTTTTTTCTCTCAGATTCAAATATTACAAGAAAAATAGTTCCCCCTTTCACATTTCTTTATTTTTTTGTATCGGAGTATAAAGTTCTTTCCTTCATACTCCTTTAGTTGGCGTTAACAAGTTTTTTCCTTTATGTTGAGTTAGTTCTATCCAAGCATAAAGTCCTTCCCTTCGTGGTGAACGAGCCAGTGTCAAAGTGATAACGTCTTTCTTCCATAG
This sequence comes from Stramonita haemastoma, assembly GCA_030674155.1. Taxonomy (NCBI): domain Eukaryota; kingdom Metazoa; phylum Mollusca; class Gastropoda; order Neogastropoda; family Muricidae; genus Stramonita; species Stramonita haemastoma. The sequence goes on along the minus strand of CM060339.1, from coordinate 2,863,731 downwards.
TTATGGAATCAGTGTCCACGCATCAAGCTTTCCCTTATTTTATTGAAATGGTTGTATCAAAGCATAAAGTTTTTTTTCTTTCAAATTAAGTTGGTACCAAGGAATATAGTTCTGTTTTTCGTATGAAACTGATTTGTAGCAGTATATTTCTTGACACTGATTTAGTTGGTATCAAAGTGTAAAGCTTTTTCTTTGAAATTGATTTCATTGGTATCAAGGTCTAAAACACTTGTACGTCATATGGAGTGAGCTGGTATCTAAAAAGTTGTTTTTGTATTGAATTAGCTACTACTGAAGTATAGTGTTTTTCCGCACATTGAATTAGCTGGTATCAAAGTGTAAAGTTGTTTCCCCTTCACATTCAATGTAATGCTATCAAAGTACAAAGTTCTTCCATTCATATTGAGTTAGCTGATATCAAAGTATAAAGTTCTTCTCTTCATATCGAGTTGTAATTGATGTGTAGATAGTTCCTTTCATATTGAGTTAGTTGGTGTCAAAATGTAATATTTTTGCACATACGGGTGTGATGAAGTCCATGCACTGTTTTATCTTTGTCACTTTCCACCTGTAGATTCTGCTTCAAATGAAACTAGTTCTTTTCAAGGTTTACAGTTCTCTCCCCTGTAGTGAGTTGGTGTCTAAAGTATAAAGCTTTTCTTTTCCTATTTAATTATTTGGTATAAAGTATAAATCCTTCCATTCCTATTGAGTTGGTGTCGCGAAATAAAGCTCCTCCCTTTATAATGAAGCGTTGGTCACTGTGTAATGTTCCAAAATTTTCCATCGACTAATGTTTATACATTAATTTCATTTCAACATATTTTTTCTTATAGAGCTGTTGAAATAAAAACGATAAAGCTACTCTTAATGTGATTATTGATATCAAGATTTTTTTTTTAATTCCCAAATTTTTGGCAATCCTGTAAATGATCACTGGTAAGCAAGTTTTCCTTTTTTTGTTACATCAATCTGCTGAAGTGTTGGGGTGTCCCAGATAGCTTTGTTAGATTAGATTTATTAGCTTGGCCTATAATTAACGAGTTTCCTCTCGTTTTATTCTGATGGTATGATTATAAAGCTGTATAAAACCCTTATATGGTACTTGAAATAAGCTGAGCTAGCGTTATTTGAGGGCTTGTTTCTCAATTTTCTGATTGGATAATGGCTTTGAAATGATTTTTTTGAATGTTTGCAAAACTCCAGAGGGATTTGGCCCTGTTTTTTAAACTTGTGAATTCAAAGGAAACAATATTGGTCCTTATGCACTTAATTCATAGTCCCGTCGTGAACCTTGTTATACGCAGTCCCTAACACCAGGTTGTCTCTAGCTCTGTTTTTTTTTCTGAATGCATTTAGGTGATCTTTTTAAACCTGAAATTTGGTATAGTCCTGTCACAACTGATGTTAGGCCAGGAAATAGTCACCTTTCCTTGTGGTGACCAGGCTGCAATACCCACTGGATAAATTGCCAGAGCAAAAGGTTGTAAAATAAATACAAGCATGATTATCCCCCTGAAAAAAACCAAACTAAGCCCAGGAAAAACAAAGGCACATGATAATGTCAGGAAAGTGTGCAGCAAATGCAAAAAAATGCTAGAATTGAAAGATTAGAATTTAACACTACCACATACACACTAGAGCAAAAATAAACTCAGACAATTGTAAATCACTGGTTTACACCTGTAGAAACGCATGCAGCAGCAGCAGCACACACTAGAGCACCAATAAACCCAGCCGACTGTTCACTGCCGCTGAACATGAATAGACACAGGCAGCAATTCACACTGGGGCAGTTAGTGCTCCGGACAAGGGAAGATGAGAAATGCTGATTCAGGTTCATGGATGATAGGAATGAGATGGGAAGGGAAAGACTTTTTTTCCTTTTTCCGTTTTTGCTTTTTTGAGTGTTTTTTTTTTTGACCAATGAAGACAGATGTGTGAAGCACCCACCAAACAGATGTAAAAAGATGGTGCTCCATGATCTGCATGCAACTGAGGCCTAATATATATATTGATTTTATTTTAGTTTAGTTTCATATTTTATACCACTTTGTCACAGCAGATTTCTCTGTGTTAAATTCGAGCTGCTCTCCCGGGGGTAGAGTGCGTGGCCACAAGTGCAGCGCCACCCATTTTTTTTTCTTTTTCCTGTCTGCAAGTGTATTTGTTTCCCTATCAGAGTGACTTTTTTCTACAGAATGTTGTCAGGGACAACCCTCTTGTTGCCATGGGTTCTTTTGTGTGCGCTAAATAATGATGTGTAACACACGGGACCTCGGTTTGTCATCTCGTCTAAAGACTAGCACCCAGACCACTACTCATGGTCTAATAGATAGTAGAAAAGCTTGGGGCCCACAAAATATATTATTTTGCCATTCATTTGTTGTTGGGGTTTATATGTAATAGTTATGTGTGCTTTGTTATATCTTTTGTCGTAAAACTGGATTGACAGATGTGCTCAAGAAACATTTTTGTCTTGCTATGACCATGTGTAATTTTAGAGAGACTGAATTTTTTTTAGCTTTTTTTTTTCGGCCAATGAAGAAAGACGTGTAGAGCACCCACATACAAGAAAACAAAGAAAGAAAGAAAAAAAGATGAATAAAAAAGATGGTGCTCCATGATCTGATATATATATATATATATATATATATATATATATATATATATATATATATATATATATATATATATATAATAGTTTCTCATTTACTCTCTGTAAAAGCTGGATTAACTGGTCCATGGACACATATTTTGGTATTGCTGTGATGGCCAGTAATTTTGACCTGACTGAAATGTTTTTGTCATTCATTTTTATCTATTGCTGTGATGGCCAGTAGTTTTGACCTGACTGAAAAAAAAAATTGTACTTTAATTTTATCTGTTTGTTTGTTTTATTCTTTTTTTGTTTAGATTTTTCTTTGCTTGCTAGTGAGGACTTTAGATGCTTATAGGTCTAAACGCTATTCTCCCGTATTTAAATATATATTTTTTTAAGCAAAGCTAATGTACGTTTTTTAAATATATTTTGAATATTCAGATATCTTTTCTCCCCCCCCCTTCCGGAAAAAAAGTTTTTCTAGAAACTTTACACGTCTTTGGTTTTAAATCAGTATTGAGGATACCTTTTGATATTAAACGGAATTTTTTTTTATATTTCTAGACAATGTTAGAAATATGCCCTGCTTTTGTATTGTTGCACATTTTTGGTGCTCTGATGTGCGTACATGTGAGTCAACGCACATGTGAATTGATAGTTCATTTTTATATTGATGTACCTTTTTATAGCTTGGAATCATGGTTTTTCAATGGGGTTTAGACTTGGAAAAAAAAGTAGGTAGCCTCCACAAATACAAGCCATTATATTTTTATTTTCTTTTAGACTGGCGAATAGTTAAAGACTGTTTCTTTTATTATTGCTTGTTTCTTAGTGTTGGTGACATTTTATTTTCTTGTTCACTTAACGTGTGAATTGTAGTCTGTATAATGTTTATGATTGACAATTAATTTTTTTTGTTCGGCCAATGAAGAAAGACGTGTAGAGCACCCACACGAAAGAGAGCGAATAAAGAAATAAAACAAAAAACGAAAAGATGGTGCTCCACGATCTGCATGTAACTGAGGCCTTTATAAAAGAAAAATAGATATGATATACATATTGTATGTGTGTGTGTGTGTGTGTGTGTGTGTGTGTGTGTGTGTGTGTGTGTGTGTGTGTGTGTGTGTGATAAACATTTTGCTCTGTCCTGCATGTTGATTAGCCATCCTGTTAATGTTTGTGCGTAATGTTTTTTATGTTTTAAGGAGAAAGTGCAGTTGAGTATACAAAAACACTGCATTTGAAGTAAAGTATGTTTTTGTGACAGCTTTTTTCTGTTTCTGTACATTTTGAATGCGTGCGTGTGTGTTTTATACATTTATCTAATTAATTTCGAGGATAATGGAATAAGCATTCATGTGCTTTTATTACAGCCAGTCCCTGTGTGTGTGCAGTTTTGTAAATTTTGTCATCCGTTCCCACTGGCAAACAATGGCCTACTCTTGCAAAAAGTAGAACATGTTTTAACGTGTGCGCAAGATGTTCTGCGTGCGTTCGCACATGGCATCTTGGTGCGTTCGCACACGGGGCCTAGGTTTATAGTCCCATCGAAAGACTTTTGGGGAGAGTGGAGTCAGCACTGATGTTCACTCCAGGAGCAAAATCCCCTCGAACAGGAATCGAACTCGGGTTGTCAAATTATGAGTGCAATGTTCTGACAAAAAGGAGCAGTTTGGGGCAAAGACGGGACCCAAAGAGACGTTTTCAGGCCCGTACCGCCCCGACTTTTGCACGGTTACAGACCTCGAGGCACAAGGACAATATGGCACCCTATGCATACTCCTTCCCCTGCCATATTCCACGTGTGTGGCGCCGGACTTGTGGCGACACCGAAGGCCTCAAGTGCTGAGAAAGCTTGTTTGTGGCATGAAAATCGGGTATAGTGTACGCATCGAAAACCAAGCAGGGCGTTCAATAATCATGACAATATACAGCAGTCAGACGCACCAGGGCAAACTGCAGGGTCCCCGCCACATGCACGCACACAAACAAACGCACTGACGAACACCATCGCGCGCGTGCGTGCGCGCATACATACCCACCCCCCTGCCAAAAATGTGCAGTTTGGGGCAAAAACGGGACCCAAAGAGCCGTATTCAGGCCCGTACCGCCCCGACTTTTGCACGGATACAGACCTTGAGTCACCAGGACAATAAGGCACCGTATGCATACTCCCTCTCCTGCCATCTTCCACGTGTGTGGCGCCGGACTTGTGGCGACACCGAAGGCCTCAAGTGCTGAGAAAGCTAGTTTGTCGCAAGGAAATCGGGTACAGTGTACGCACCGAAAACCAAACAGGGCGCCAAATAATCATGACAATATACAGTTACATGTCGCACCAGGGCAAACTGCAGGGTCACCGCCACATGCACGCACACAAACAAACGCACTGACAAACACCAGCGCGCGTGCGCGTGCGCGCATGCATACCCACCCCCCTGCCAAAATGGTGCCGTTTGGGGCAAAGACGGGACCCGGAGAGCCCTTTTCGGGCCCGTCCTGCCCCGACTTTTGCACGGCCACAGACCGCAAGACACCAGGACAGTATGGCACCCTATGCATACTCCCTCCCCTACCATCCCAACGTGTGTGGCGCCGGACTTGTGGCGACACCGAAGCCCTCAGGAGCTGAGAAAGCTTGTTTGTGGCAAGGAAATCGGGTACAGTGTACGCACCGAAAACCAAGCAGGGCGCCCAATAATCATGACAATATACAGCAGTATGACGCACCAGGGCAAACTGCAGGGTCTCTGCCACATGCTCGCACACAAACAAACGCACTGCCAAAAAACACCAGCGCGCGCGCGCGTGCGCGCATGCATACCCACCCCCCTGCCAAAATGGTGCCGTTTGGGGCAAAGACGGGACCCGGAGAGCCGTTTTCTGGGCCCGTCCTTCCCCGACTTTTTCACGGCCACAGACCGCAAGGCACCAGGACAGTATGGCACCCTATGCATACTCCCGCCCCTACCATCTCTGACGTGTGTGGCGCCGGACTTGTGGCGACACCGAAGCCCTGAGGAGCTGAGAAAGCTAGTTTGTGGCAAGGAAATCGGGTACAGTGTACGCACCGAAAACCAAGCAGGGCGCCCAATAATCATGACAATATACAGCAGTCAGACGCACCAGGGCTGCTGCTGTTGATGTTGTTGTTGTTGTTGCTGTTGTTGTTTTCTATTGATCATGATGCCATTCAGTGTGACACTATTAATATGAAAAAATCAATATGAAAACATCTCACCACTAAACAAATGTAGAGCCTTTTTGAGGCCAAGTCCGCTGGAAATGCTGCCTGCAGCCTCCAAGACACTGACTTCCTGCCTAAGGTCTTCCCTCCCTCATTATCAGTGCATACCCTTCAACACCCACCCCCTTCCTCCCCCCTTACACACATACACACATAAGCACTTTTTAATATAGATTTTACATTTTACACCACTTGAAGTCACAGAAGATTTCTCTGCCTGAAACTCAGGCTGCTCTCCCAGAATAGCCACAAGAGCAGCATCACCCATTTTATTTTGTTTCTCTTCCTGTCTGCAACTGTATTTGTCTCCCTATCAGAGTGGCTTTTTTCTCTAGAATTTTACCAGGGACAACTCTCTTGTTTGGTTCTTTTATGTGCACTGAATAGTTATGTGTAACACATAGGTCCTCGGTTTATTGACTGAAAGACTAGGACCCAGGCCACCACTCATGTCTTATAGGCGGGGTAAATGTTTTGGGCCCAAAGGGGATTCAACCATCCACACTTAAATGGGACTTTTTGCTTTCAAGACTGCCGCATTACCTCTAGAGGACTGATTCCCATACACACACATGGATGTGCTGCACCCTGGGCACACACACACACACACACACACACACACACACACACACACACACACACACACACACACACACACACAACACACACAAACAACACACACACACACACACACACACACACACAACAACACACACACACACACAACACACACACACACACACACACACACACACACACACAAACACACAAACACACAACACACACACACACACACACACACACACACACACACACACACACACACACACACACACACACACACACACACACACACACACACACACACACACACACACACCACCATCCTGCTATCAAGTAAGCGTTCTCACAGTATGCTAAAAACTCTATAGTGGAAGGGAGACAACCTGCTGGCTGTTCTGTGGATCCTGATCATGTCTTGTACTGTGAACAGCTGTGAAGTGTTATTCTGGCTTGCTGTTGTTGCTGTTGTTGTTACTGTTTTCATTGTTGTTGCTGTTGTTGTTGTTGTGTTAATAACACCATCCAGTCTGACTGTAAAATCTAACCAGACACCTCCCCCTCCTCTCTCTCTGCCTCTCTAGTTGTGATAATGAACCATATTAATTAAGCAGTTTACTGCCTGGAAAAATCTGTTTGAAGAGTACTGCCAGTGCCAGAGGTTTTTAGATTTCTGGGGTAGTGATTAACAAGAAATGCTGGCCTGAAACTATGTAAGAGAGAAAAAAGTTCTTTTTTTTAATGGAAAAAGAATGAAGAAACTGAATGGCCATTGGATCTTAAGAACATTAATTTTTCTAACGCTACATAACATGCTTAATTAACTATAAATTGTGTGCAAACCCACCTCTGCAGAACATCTTGTGCACACCTTAAGTCCTTTTCCACTTTTTCCCTAAAAGTAGGCCATTGTGTACTGTGGTGAACAGATGACAAAACTTACAAAATTGCATACGCACCAGGACTGGATGTAGAAAAGTGCATGAATGCTTTTTTTTATCTTGGATACAAAGGAATACATAAATTAATTAATGAATAAATGTGACCTCCACCATGAAATAAGTCGCTTAGCACCTGACCCCCTTTTCCCCTAGGAGCCATTAAAGGCTGGTGGGGTCAGGTTTTGGAATTTTAGACTTTGATTGATAATAAAACTAAAGTCATTATCATGGGGGACCCACATGCATGCACACATAGACCCACAGACCCACAGACACACAGATACACACGTGCACATACACATACACACACACACACACACACACACACACACACACACACACACACACACACACACACACACACACACATACACACACATACAACATGCAAACACACACATGCATAGAGGTCATATTTGATGTAATATGAAATACGTTGCATTTTTGCAACACATGTTTTTGTCATCTCCATCTTGCTCTACGGCTGCGAAAGTTGGACAATGACCGCTGAAACCACCAAGCGGATCCAGACGTTCGAGACAAAATGCTTCAGGCGACTGCTTGGAATTTCCTGGAACGATCGGAAAACAAACACCTATGTGCGAAGTCAAGTCGCACTGATGGCTGGCCCTCAGGAACCCCTACTAGCCACTGTCAAGAAAAGGAAGCTAGCATGGTTCGGCCATGTCACACCCCACAACACCCTCCCCAAGACAGTCCTAAAAGGAACGCTAGAAGGTGGCAGACGCCGAGGCAGACAAACCAAAAGCTGGATGGATAACATCAAGGAGTGGACCCGCCTGGACAGTCCAACACTCATTCGGAAGGCGGAGGACAGGGCTGGATGGCGACGGCTGGCTGCAGAATCGTCTCTCGTGTCTCCTCCACGACCGTTCCGGTCATGAGAAAGAAGAGGAAAAAGAAGTTTTTGTTTTGTGTTGTTATTGATTTCAGTTTTCTCTTTATTGACTTGGTGTTGTTGATGCCAGGTTTAGATTGACAATATGATTACAGTTGATCTTTTACTGATAATACCTCCTCCCTCTCTCTATCTCTCAGTCTCTGTCTCATTCTCTGTCTCTCTCTGTCCCTCTCTAAAAATCCTTAGTTGTGATCATAAAGGACAGTCCCTACCCAGGCAAGGGCTGGATGCAGAAAAATATGTCATGCTTGTCTGTAACCCTTAGGTATAAAGATTATTAACCAGTGAATTTATGAGTCAACCAACAAGCAGCCAAGCAACCAGCCAACCAATCAATCAATCAATTATTCTTGCAGTCAATCAATCAACAAATCAACGAATCAATCATTTGATCAACTAACCAATGAATAAATGAATGAATAAATCAATCAGTCATTGAATCAATCAATCAATCATTAATCAATCAACCATCCAACCAGTCAATCAATTTACCATCCAACCAACCTGCAAATCAATCAACCAACCAATCAATCAATCAATCAATCAATCAACTAATCAACCAATCCATCAATCAACGGGATAGCCCAGTGGTCACAACATTGCGCTGGCAATTTGACGACCCGAGTTCGATTCCTGTTGGAGGGGATTTTTTCCCTGGAGTTAACATCAGTGCTGACTCCACTCTCCCCAAAAGTCTTCCGGATGAGACTGTAAACCGAGGCCCCGTGTGCGAACGCACGCAAGACATCTTGCGCGCACGTTAAATCCTGTTCTGCCTTTCGTAAGAGTAGGCCATTGTGTGCCGGTGGGGACAGATGACAATATTTACACAACTGCACACACACGGGGACTAGATGAAAAAAGCATTGAATGTTGATTCTATTATACTCGATATAAAAGAATGAACAAACAAATAAATAAAATCAATCAATCAATAAATCAATCTGTTGAAAAGAAGACTGGATTTTTTTCCTTGAACAGAGCAGTTCTATTAAGGGAGGCAATCCTAGAATGACAGTGAGGGAAACTGACAACAGTTCTTTCCCTTCAACCACTGGCTACAGGATGACAACAGCCCTGACTGAGGGAGGAGGGAGGGCAAGACCTGGCCACGACGAGAGGAGGACAGACCTGCAGCACACTGACGGAGGGAGGGAGGGCACAGTGACCTGCAGCACACTGACGGAGGGAGGGAGGGCACAGTGACCTGCAGCACACTGAGGGAGGGAGGGAGGGAGGGCACAGTGACCTGCAGCACACTGACGGAGGGAGGGAGGGCACAGTGACCTGCAGCACACTGAGGGAGGGAGGGAGGGCACAGTGACCTGCAGCACACTGACGGAGGGAGGGAGGGCACAGTGACCTGCAGCACACTGAGGGAGGGAGGGAGGGCACAGTGACCTGCAGCACACTGCACTGTTGCTTCAAGAGTTCTACAACTTCTGAACCCAGGGATGGGGTCTGGAGGCAAGAGAAGGCGTGGCTTATTTCAGTGACAGACAGAAGCAGGCAGACAGGCAGGCAGACAGACAGTGC
>CM060339.1:2846422-2848922 GCA_030674155.1 Stramonita haemastoma | reverse complement strand
CAGGCACAGGGTGCATGCTGGGTATGTTTGTGTTTTTGTGACTCACGGAATGGTGATCTGAATCATGAGATCCTCGGAGTGCATGTCTGATCTTCTGTGGGACGATGATGATGATGATGATGATGATGATGATGATGATATGATGATGATAAATGATGATGATGATGATGATGATGATGATGGTGGTGGTGGTGGTGGTGGTGGTGGTGGTGGGGATGATGGGGATGATGGGGATGATGGGGATGATGGTGATAATGTGATGATAATGATGATGATGATGGTGATGATGGTGATAATGTGATGATAATGATGATGATGGTGGCGATGATGGCGATGATGGTGATTATGGTGATGGCGATGATAGTGATGATGGTGATAATGATGATGATAATGATGATGGTGGTGGTGGTGGTGATGATGATGATGATGATGATGATGATGATGATGATGATGATGATGATGATGATGATGATGCTGGTGCTGGTGGTGGTGGTGGTGGTGGTGGTGGTGGTGGTGGTGGTGTGTGTGGTGGTGGTGGTGGTGGTGGTGATGACGACGACGATGACGATGACGACGACGACGACGACAACGATGATGATGATGATGATGATGATGATGATGATGATGATGATGATGATGATGATGATGATGATGATGATGATGATGAGACGACGACGACGACGATGACGATGACGATGACGATGACGATGACGACGACGACGACGACGAACGACGACGACGACGACGACGACGGATGACGATGAGATGATGATGATGATGATGATGATGATGATGATGATGATGATGAGATGATGATGCAGACAGACAGCATGAAGACAGACAACATAGAGTCAGACAATATACAAACAAACAACATACATACAGTCAGACAACATGAACACAGACAGACAACATACAGACAGACACTCTGCAGACAGACAACGTACATTTACACAGACAACATACAGACCACATTCAGACAGACAACATACACACAGACAACATACAGTCAGACAGACAACATACAGACAGACAACATACAGTCAGACAGACAACATACACACAGACAACATACACACAGACAACATGAAGACAGACAACATACATACAGACAAACAATATGCAGACAGACAACATACAGACAACATACACACAGACAACATACATGCAGACAGACAAGATACAGACAAACAACATACAGACAGACAACATACAGACAGACAACATACAGACAGACAACATACAGACAGACAACAGACAGACAGACAACATACAGACAGACAACATACACACAGACAACATACACACAGACAACATACAGGCAGACAACATACAGAGAAACAACATACAGAGAAACAACATACAGACAGACAACATACAGACAGACAACATACAGACAGACAACATACAGACAGACAACATACAGACAGACAACATACACACAGACAACATACACACAGACAACATACACACAGACAACACTTCTCACCGGCTTTCCTGTCAGCACTCCCAGCTGGCCAAACAGACGTCACGTGTGTGTGCCTGACAAGGGGAGATAATCCACAGGCCGAGCTCAAAATTCGCCCTTTCCTTGTGCGTGTGACATCAACCTGGTGCACGTGACATCAAACTGGTGCACGTGACATCAACCTGGTGCACGTGACATCAACCTGGTGCACGTGACATCAAACATAACCACTGTGTACTGCTGAAACCCCTTCCCCCTCTCCTCCCCCCCCCCCCCCCCCCCCACCCGCCTCCTGACTGTTTTTGTTTTCTTTCTGGGAGGATAGCGCCATTGCTGATGGTTGTGTTGCTATAGTTGTTTATTGTTGTTGTTGTTTTTTGTAAAATGTTCATTAAGTTGAGAAAACACCAGCCCCAAGCCAGTCTGGATGTTTCTGGACATGAGGTCTCCAGGAGGATGTCACCAATCTGGATGTTTCTTTTTTTCATTATTATTTTCTTTATTCTTTTATTTTTCATTGTCGAGGATAATGAAATAAAGCACTCATGTGTTTTCTTTTTTACATCCAGTCCCCGTGAGGTGAGGTGTTCATGATGAGCGCTGTCACCTTGTTCAGCTTTTAAATCTCAAATGAACACCGTGCGTTGTTTTTTTATACACAGATCAAACCGGGGTTTGAATTTAAACAAACTCTACTGACCCTCTTTGAGTCATAACTCTGTCCTTTGTGTCATAACTCTACTCACGTAGTTTGTGTCACAACTCTACTGATGTAGTTTGTGTCATAACTCTACTGACATTCTTTGAGTCATAACTCTGTCCTTTGTGTCATAACTCTACTGACGTTCTTTGAGTCATAACTCTACTGACGTAGTTTGTGTTATAACTCTACTGACGTTCTGTGTGTCATAGAGCTCCTGACGTTCTTTGTGTCATAACTCTACTGACGTAGTTCGTGTCATAACTCTACTGACGTAGTTTGTGTTATAACTCTCCTGACGTTCTTTGTGTCATAGCTCTCCTGACGTTCTT
>CM060339.1:2838922-2841422 GCA_030674155.1 Stramonita haemastoma | reverse complement strand
ATTCCTCAATCCTCTCATTGTGCAGTTACGAAACCAGAAACCGATTTTCCCGCTGTTGCCATGGCAAGCTGGCAACTACCTACCCCACCCCACCCCACCCCACCCCATCCCTCCCTTACTAAAAGCTACAACACAAAGGGAGAGGGGGAGGGGGGGTAAAAGCTGGTTAGTTCCCACCCTTAATCGGATTGGGGAAGGGTTCCGGCAGGCGAGGAGCTGTCAGTATATAGCAGGCCACAGCAGCCCCACAGCACTGAAGGCCGAACACCCCTCCGCTGTCTGTCTTCTTGTCAGTGTCTCATCTTTTACTTAGTCACTAGGCCTATCTCTTACCTAGTACCACTTTATGTCACAGCACATTTTCTCTGCGTGAAAGTTTGGGCTGCTCTCTCTCCCCGGGGAGAGCGCGTCGCCACAAGTGCAGCGCCTACCCAATATTTGTTGTTGTTGTTTTTTTCCTTTTTCCTGTATGCAGTTGTATTTGTTTTCCTTTCCAGAGTGATTTCTTTCTACAGAGTTTTGCCAGGGACAACCCTCTTGCTGCCGTGGGTTCTGTTACGTGCGCTAAAGAATGATGTGTAACATACGGGACTTCGGTTGATCGCGTCTCATCCGAAAGACTAGCGCCCAGACCACCACTCATGGTCTAATGTATGGGGGAAACTTTCCGGGCCCAAACGGGGTTCAAACCATCGCACACTCCGGCCCGGACTTTTCACCTTCTAGACAGAGTTACCTCTAGGCCACCGCTCAACGATTTGTTGTTGTGAATATCTCTTGTTGTGTTGAGGTTGTTAAAGACCAGCAATTTGGTATTTGTGAGGGTTTTTTTCATTAATTTTCTTTCTCATTTTTTTTGGTCGAGGTTTTAATTTGCTTTGATTTTTTTTTTAATGAAAGTTTTTTTTCTTCTTTTTATGTCCTTTAGATGTTTTGTTGCTCATGTTTTTCAATTTCGTTTGCAAATTATGTGATTATAATTTGTATGCTTTCGTTTTTCTTTCCTTTACGAAAAATAGGCAAAAAATATGAACAAAAATATAAAGAAACTTAGATCGGTAGTGTTCATTGTCACTTTGAATTGGTTTTCTAATGACATTTTTGTTTGGTTAAGGTTAAACGAGTGTTTGTTTTAGGACAGTTCAGCTTGATTCTGTGCTAGTAGTTTTCTAATGACATTTTTTGTTTGGTAAAGTTTGAACAAGTGTCGTTTTTTTTAGGACAATTCAGCTTGATTATGAGGTATAAGTTTTTTAATGACATTTTTTGTTTCCTAAGTGTTTGTTTTCAGGACAAATGATTCAGCTTGATTATGTGCTATCAGTTTTTATGATGACAAGTTTGTTTCGTTCGTGTTTGTTTTCAGGACAATTCAGCTTGATTATGCGGTACTAGTTTTCTAATGACATTTTTGTTTCGTTAGTGTTTGTTTTCAGGACACATAATTCAGCTTGATTATGTGCTGTCAGTTTTCTAATTGCATTTTTGTTTGGTTACTGTTTGTTTTCTCAGCTTGATTATGGGCTATGAGTTTTCCTGTGACATTTTTGTTTGGTTAATTTGTTTTCAGGACAAATTATTCAGCTTGAAAATGTGGTATACTTAATTTCATTACATGGCGAGGATTGTCCTGATTAATTTGATGATGCTAACAATTGGCTGTCTGATAATGTTAACGAATTGACTGTCTGATAATGTTAACAAATTGGCTGTCTGATAATGTTAACAAATTGGCTGTCTGATAATGTTAACAAATTGGATCTAATAATGTCAACAAATTGGTTGTCTGATAATGTTAACGAATTGGCTGTCCTCTTCATTGTAGAAGATAAACGGTAATTCTTTTGACAAGGCGTTCAGTGGAACAATCAGCATCTGGTGGTTTGGTTTGGGTTTTAGTTGTGTTGTGCTGTACTGTACTGTGCTGTGCTGTGTTGTGTTGTGTTGTGTTGTGTTGTGTTGTGTTGTGTTGCGTTGCGTTGTGCTGTGCTGTGTTGTGTTGTGTTGTGCTGTGCTGTACTGTACTGTGCTTTACTGTGATGCGTTGTGCTGTGCTATGTTGTGTTTGTGTGTGTTTTTTTTGTCACTGTTCAATGACTCTGGACGTGTACATGCTCAGTGCAGAAATAATGCAGATATCATTTCTACATGTTCAGTGCAGATATCATTTCTACATGCTCAGTGCAGATATCATTTCTACATGTTCAGTGCAGATATCATTTCTACATACTCAGTGCAGATATAATGCGGATATCACTTCTAAAAATGTGAAAGCTTTTTGCTTGTTTGCCACGCTTGATTGGCTGGGCTGACTGACTGATTTATTCATTGACTGACTCATTGATTGATTTATGAATATCGACCGATTTATTCATGGACTCTTCTATTCATGGACTGATTTATTTCATGACTGATTGATACATGGACTGATTTATTCATGGATTGATTTATTCATGGACTGATTGATTGATTGATTTAATCCATGACTGATTTAATCCAT
>CM060339.1:2803922-2823922 GCA_030674155.1 Stramonita haemastoma | reverse complement strand
TCAGCAAGAAACCATACCAGTTAGCAAACAACAGAGAGAGAGGGGGGGGGGGAGAGAGAGAGAGGGAGGGAGGGGGGACTTTGAGAGAGAGAAGAGAGAGTGAGACACTGAGGGAGACAGAGACAGAGAGAGAGACAGAAATACATAGAGAGAAACAGAGACAAACACAGACGGACAGACAGACAAACAGACAGACAGACAGACAAACAGACAGAGAGAGAGACAGGGAAAGAATCAGGGAGATGGGGTGGTTTTCAGTACCACACGTTCACAGCAACGTGACTGGCCAATACTTACCTCCCTTCCTGATCGCTCTTCTCACGCCAAGTTAAGCTTCTTTGCCTCTGACGTCACTGCCAAAGAGAACATCACGTTTGGGCGTGACAGAAAGGCTTCACTGGAATCCGCTTTCTTTTTTTTCCCCGTTTTGACCCCTCTAGCTCCCCCCCACACACACACACACGCACACCTCCCTCTCCCTCCTCCACCTCACCCCCCTTGCCTAAGTAGGGGGGTAGGGGAGAAGGAGGGGGTAGCATGGAAGAAGGAATGTACTTCATTTTATTTTTTGTTCCTCTGCATTTTATTTTATTTTATTTTTATTTTTATTCCACTTTAAGTCACAGCAGATTTCTCTGTGTGAAATTCGGGCTACTCTTCCAAGGGAGAGCGCGTCGCCACAAGTGCAGCACCACCCTTTTTTTCCTGCCTGCAGCTGTATTTGTTTCCCTATATCAGTGGGGTTTTTTCTACAGAGTTTTTGCCAGGGACAACCCTCTTGTCGCCGTGGGTTATTTTACGTGCGCTAAATAATGATCTGTTGCACACGGGACCTCGGTTTATCGTCTCATTGAAAGACTGGCACCCAGACCACCACTCATGGTCTAATGAATGGGGGAACAGTTTCGGGCCCAAACGGGACCTACATAGAAGAATGTAGAGAGGGGGAGGGAGAGAAGGGGGGGTAGCGCTGTTGGGGGCAGTCTGTACATGGCAAGGTTCTGGCGGCTCCTGCCACAGCACTGGAACAATTCCTACTGGCGATTACCTTTCCAATGGACCATTCCAGTGACATGGAGGGGGGGCGGGTCTGCATGGTACGTTGCTCAATTTTATCAGAGCGGAGGGGGCGGTGTCTGAGGGTAACAGCTTGCCCTCCACACTTACTACTCAGAGGGGGGTGGTCTGCTGCATGGGTAACAGCTTGCCCTCCACACTACTTACTTACTCAGAGCGGAGGGGGGGCGGTGTCTGCATGGGTAACAGCTTGCCCTCCACACTTACTAACTCAGAGGGGGGTGGTCTGCTGCATGGGTAACAGCTTGCCTCCACACTTATTACTTACTCAGAGCGGAGGGGGCGGTGTCTGCATGGTACGTTGCCTCACACTTATCGAGGGGGGGGTCTGCGCATGGGTAAAGCTTGCCTCACACTACTTACTTATCAGAGCGTGGGGGGGGGGAGGTCTGTGTAGGTAGTTGCCTCATCTAATCAGGGGGGTGGTGTGCATGGGTAAGCTTGCCTCACATTACTATCAGGGGGGGGGTGCTGCATGGGTACAGCTTGCTCATCTTATTATCGGGAGGGGGGGTGTGCTGGTCGCTGTGTTGGTGCAGCTGTGCTCTCATGTCTGTGTCTCAGTGTTGTGGTCGTGTGTGGTGTGTGTGTGTGTGTGTGTGGGTGGCGTGGTGCGTGCGTGCGTGTGGTGGTGGTGTGTGTGTGTGTGTGGGTGTGTGGTGTGCGTGGGTGGGTGGGGGTGCGTGCGTGCGTGCGTGTGTGTGTGTGTTGTGTGTGTGTGTGTGTGTGTGTGTGTGTGTGTGTGTGTGTGTGTGTGTGTGTGTGTGTGTGTGTGTGTGTGTGTGTGTGTGTGTGTGTGAGTGTGTGCGTGTGTGTGTGCGTGTGTGATGTGTGTGTGTTACGTGTGTGCGTGTGTGTGTGTGTGTGTGTGTGTGTGTGTGTGGTGTGAGTGTGTGTGTATGCGTGCGTGCAGTGTGTATGCGTGCGTGTGTGCAATCTTGTGTGTGTTTTTTATTTCATTCTTTTATTTCAAGGATAATGGACTAAGTACTCGTGTACTTTTTTTACATTCAGTCCCCGGTGTGTATGCAGTTTTGTAAATTTGTCATCTGTTCCCACCGGCACACAATGGCCTACTCTTACGCGAGCGCGCGCGCGCGCGGCGGCGAGTGTGTGTGTGTGTGTGTGTGTGTGTGTGTGTGTGTGTGTTGTGTGTGTGTGTGTGTGTGTGTGTGTGTGTGTGTGTGTGTGTGTGTGTGTGTACGTGTATTACCGGGGACGGTAGCCTAGTAATCAGAACATTGCTCTCGCAATCTGACGACCCGGGTTCGATTCCCGGTCGTGGGGATTTTTCTCCTGGATTTAACATCAGTGCTAACTCTACTTCCTCCAAAAGTCTTTCGGATGAGACTATAAACGAGGCCCGTGTGCGAACGCACGCAGATCATCTTGCGCACACGTTAAATCCTGTTCCACTTTTCGTAAGAGTAGGCCATCGTGTGCCGGTGGGAACAGATGACATTTACAAAACTGCATACACACGGGATCGGATATAAAAAAAAGCATATGATTGCTTATTCCATTACTCTCGATATGAAAAACAAATAAATATGTAAATAAATAGATAAGTAAGTAAATCAATCAATCCAATCAAATCAATCAACCAATCACTCACTAACATGCTGCAGGTGAATGCAGGTGGTGATGGTGGTGATGCTGTTTATGCGATACCTGTTGGACACCAAGAGAGAGGTGGTCACCAAGAAAAAGATCAAGTGAGGAGAGGGGGGGGGGCCTGGTATGGGGGGGGGGAGGGGGGTCGTGCGTATGTGTGTGTGTGTGTGTGGGGGGGGGGGGTGTTGTATGTGTGGGTGTGGGTGTGTGGGTGTTGTATGTGTGTGTGTGTGGTGGGGGGGTGTGCGTGTGTGTGGTGTGGGGGGGGGTTGTATTGTGTGTGTGTGTGGGGGGGGGTGTTGTATATGTATGTGTGTGTGTGTGTGTTGTATGTGTGCGTGTGGTGGGGGAGGGGGGGGTGTGCGTGTGTGTGGGGGGATTGTATGTGTGTGTGTGTGGGGGGGTGTTGTATGTGGGGGGGGGGGTTGTAGGGTGTGGGTGTGTGTGTGGGGGTGGGGGGTTTGTGGGTGTTGGTGTATGTATGTGTGTGTGTTGTATGGGTGTGGGGGTGGGGGGAGGGGGTGCGTGTGTATGTGTGTGTGTGTGTGTGTGTATGTGTGTGTGGGGGTGGTTGGGGGGGGTTGGGGTGTGTGCGTGTATGTGTGTGTGTTGTATGTGTGTGTGTTTTGGGGGGAGGGTGTGCGTGTATGTGTGTGTATGTGTGTGTGTTGTATGCGTTGGGGGGGGGGGAGGTCGTGTGTGCGTGTATGTATGTGTGCGTGTGGGGGGTGGGGGGTGGGCGTGTGTCTGTGTTTGTGTTTGTGTGTGTGTGTATGTGTGTGTGTTGTATGTATGTGAGTTTAGGTTTTAATCTTTTATTTTTTGTTTCATGATAATGAAATAAGCACTCGTGTTCATTTATTTTTACATCCATTTCCCATATGTACACGGTTTTTGTACATTTTGTATTTGTGTGTGTATATGTGTGTGTTTGTGTGTGTGTGTGTGTTATATATATATATATATATATATATATATATATATATATATGGGTGTGTGTGTGTGGGTATGTGTGTGTTGTGTTGTGTGTGTGTGTGTGTGTGTGTGTGTGTGTGTGTGTGTGTGTGTGTGTGTGTGTGTGTGTGTGTGTGTGTGTGTGTGTAGTGTGTGTGTAGTGTGTGTGTGTGAGTGTGAGTGTGTGTGTGTGTGTGTGTGTGGTGTGTGTGTGTGTGTGTGTGTGTGTGTGTGTGTGTGTGTGGTGTGTGTGTGTGTGTGTGTGTTGTGTGTTGTGTCTTTGTCTACATAAACTCAGGTGTTGGTTGGATTGAGTTGAAATGTTAACGGACCATTTTAATTGACCGTTTCAATGGACCATGTTTCTGTTAAAGTGTATACGGACCATTTCAATGGACCATGTTTCTGTTAAAGTGTATACGGACCATTTTAATGGACCATGTTTCTGTTGAAGTGTATACGGACCATTTCAATGGACCATGTTCTGTTAAAGTGTATACGGACCATTTTAATGGACCATGTTTCTGTTGAGTGTATACGCTTTCAATGGACATGTTTGTTAATGTTACGGACCATTTTAATGGACCATGTTTCTTGTTGAAGTGTATACGGACCATTTCAATGGACCATGTTTCTGTTAAAGTGTATACGGACCATTTCAATGGACCATGTTCTGTAAAGTGTTACGGACATTTTAATGGACCTGTTTCGTTGAAGTGTATACGGACCATTTCAATGGACCATGTTTCTGTTAAAGTGTATACGGACCATTTTAATGGACCATGTTTCTGTTGAAGTGTATACGGACCATTTCAATGGACCATGTTTCTGTTAAAGTGTATACGGACCATTTCAATGGACCATGTTTCTGTTAAAGTGTATACGGACCATTTTAATGGACCATCTTTCTGTTGGATTTTCTGTTTCAGGCATTTGCTGGCCACAGTTTTCTCCCTTCTGCCCGTGTCTAGTCTCCCTTGGCTGTTCGGATTAGCTCCCTGTACTGATGTTGTATTGCAGTACATGTTCGTCATCCTCAACTCTTCCCAGGTGAGGCATGTATGGTGACACATTCCTGTCTACCTAACGGGTTTTGATTATAACGTATGCATGTATGCAAATAAGAGGACGGGATAGCTCAGTGGTCAGAGCGCTCGCTTTCCAAAAGCTATTGTTCAGCAGCATCGAGCGTGGTTACCAAGTGGATGGGTGACCGTTTGCGCGCCTTGGTTTCAGTACAGTCCCCCAATTCACCCAGCTGTCAATGGGTACCTGCCTTCTGTAGGGTCAGGGAAGGTAAAGCAGCGAGGGAGAGGAGATGGGCGCCGCCCTTAATATGCTGGCCCTAGAGAAGCTGAGGTCTCTGATGCCCCGCTCCCCTACGACCACACAGGTTATGGGACACCTTTACGTATGCAAAATATGTTCATATGAATTGACATCATATATTTATCATTTCACTCCCTCCATCTATCTCTATATCTATCTCTCTATCTCTCTATTTCTCTATCTCTCTATCTTATCCATCCATCCATCCATCATCTATCTATCTATCTATCTATCCATCCATCCATCCATCCATCCATCCATCCATCCATCCATCCATCCATCATCCATCTATCTATCCTTCTCTATCTCTATCTCCTCTCTCTATCTCTCTATCTCTCTATCATCTCTATCTATCTATTTTATCTATCTATCTATCTATCTATCTATCTATCTATCTATCTATATCTATCTATCTATCTATTATCTATCTATCTGTCTGTCCCTTAGTCTGGCGACCGTGGGGGCACCCCTTAAGACTTCAGACAGCCAGTTCCCTCCATTCCTCTCTCTGTTCTGCCAGGCTACCCCCTCCCCCTAACGGCTAGGCTACCCCTCCCCCTCACTGTCAACCGTTAGGGGAGGGGGGAGGTAGCCTAGCTGTAAGGAGGAGGTGGAGGGGGGAGGTAGCCTAGCTGTAAGGAGGAGGGGGGGGGGTTAGCGCTAGCCCTTACAGCCTGAAACTCGGGGTCAGGCTGTCACTGGCAGTGATGTGCGACAGTTCCACGAGGCTTCAGCCTCTGCTCATCTCGGAAGGTGGAATACAGCGGCCCTAAAGGTGCCCACAAATGGGGGCATACGCAAACTCTCAGCAGCCCGACTCTCACGTAGAGACCCCGCGCATGCGTGTTGCCGTTAGGAAGCTAGCAGACGTCAAAGGACTGAGGGTGTGTTGTGTTTGCTATAAAAAAAAAATATAAAATTCAAACCTACCGAATTTGTGCAAATTGGCATAAGTTTACGTGATGCTGCAGTGTAGAGGAAGAGAAGGAGAAGTGGCACTGTAATGGTGGATTAGCAGCATCACTTAAAAAAGAGAAGGAGAAGTGGCAACACGTAATGGTGGAGTGTGGCCAGCTTCATCCCACTCTTAAAAAAGAAGGAGAAGTGGCAACACGTAATGGTGGAGTGTGGCCAGCTTCATCCCACTCTTCATCCTGCAGAGCCTCTTCTCTTCTTCCTCCACAGCAAGCAGCAATACTGGGTGTGAGCCAAATTCCTCTTCTCTTCTTCCTCCACAGCAAGCAGTAATACTGGTGTGTAGCCAAATTCCTCTTCTCTTCTTCCTCCACAGAAGCAGCAATGCTGGTGTGTAGCCAAATTCCTCTTCTCTTCTTCCTCCAAGAAGCAGCAATGCTGGTGTGTAGCCAAATTCCTCTTCTCTTCTTCCTCCAAGAAGCAGCAATGCTGGTGTGTAGCCAAATTCCTCTTCTCTTCTCACAACAAACAGTAATACTGAGGTATAACTGACTAAATTCTCCATTCTTCTCTTCTTCCTTCACAGCAAACAGTAACCCCGGGGCGTGACAAACTAAATTCCTCCATTCTTCTCACAACAAACAGTAGTACTGACCCATAACTAACTAAATTTCTCCACTTTTTTCACAACAAATAGTGATACTGGTGTGTAACTAACCAGATTCCTCCACTCTTCCCACATGAAATAGTAATACCTGTGAGTAACTAACTAAATTCCTCCATTCTTCTCACAGTTAAACAGTTTGTACTGACCCATAACGAACTAAATATCTCCACTTTTTTCACAGCAATAAGTAATACATGTGAGTAACTAACTAAATTCCTCCACTTTTTTCCACAGCAAACAGTATAGTAATACTGGCGTGTAACTAACTAAATTCCTCCGCTAACTAAATTCTCCACTCTTCTCTTCATCTTACACAGCAAACAGTAACCCTGGTGAGTAACTAAGCAGATTCCTCCACTTCCTCTGGGCAGGGTCTTTTCATCTTCGTCCTGAGGAGTAACAAACCAGATTCCTCCACTTCTTCTGTGCAGGGTCTCTTCATCTTCCTGCTCCACATGCTGCTCAGCCCCCAGATCCGGTCCCTGCTGCGCAAGCGCATGAGCAGCGAGGGCGAGGCCAAAGGGGAGGAAATGCAGATGTCCAAAAGCGGAAGTACCGGAGGAAGCAATGACGTCACAGAGTCCTCGGTTGTCAACGTGGGCTGTGGGATGAAAAACATCGCCAGTCGCCGGGGATAGACACAGAGAGACAGACACAGAGAGACAGAGACAGAGAGACAGAGAGAGGCAGAGAGACAGAGAGAGAGAGACAGAGACAGAGATCAACAGGAGAGTAGTAGAGGAGCTGATGTCGTGGGGGTGTCGTGTTTGCGGATTGATGTCGATGTTTTGTGGATTGATGCATGTTCATGATGTCGTTTTGTGGATTGATGTCGATGTTTTGCGGATTGATGTTTCGTTGATTGTCGATGATGACTATCTGAATGGAGGAGGGATGGAGGGAGGGAGGGAGGGGTGTGGGTTAATTAAAGAATTTGAGGATGCTGTCGAGGATTGAGGATTGGTGAAGAAGTGCGGATGATTTCTGTGAGAGGGTTCAGGAGATACTCTGAGCTTGCTTTGGTTTGGGAATTCTTTCTTCTTTTTTGTCTTTTCCTTTCGTTCCTTTTTTTCTCTGGTATTAATTTGTTTGGTTCTGTTGTGTTTGGTGTTCCATTCGTTTACTTTCTTTCTTTCTGTCTTTCTTTTTAGGGGGGGGGGGAGAGCTTATATGAAAGGAACACAAAACTACTTATTATATTCTCTTAATAACGTTATATGTAATCAAAAGTTATCATCTGTATAATTGTGTATGTGCGCATGTGTGTGTATGTGTGTGCGTGTATGTGTGTGTGTGTTTGTGTGTGTGTGTGTGTGTGTGTGTGTGTGTGTGTGTGTGTGTGTGTGTGTGTGTGTGTGTGTGTGTGGTGTGTGTGATGTGTGTGTGTGTGGTGTAAATGTGTGTGTGATGTGGTGTAAATGTGTGTGTGTGTGTGTGTAAATGTGTGTGTGTAACAGTATATGCTACCAAGTGCTCAGCGTCAATAGAAAATTAATGTCTTTGAATGCAAGTCAAGCTTTGGAGAATGATGCATAAGGGGTATCATTCTTTTCATACATATCATGATAATTTTAACATCACATATATATTGTCGTTACCGTTGTTATGTGTGTGTGTACTATAACTTTAGGAAATGGTATAGCTCAGTGGTCAGAGCTCGCTTTCCCAAAGCTAATGTTCAGCAGCATCGAGCGTGGTTACCAAGTGGATGGGTGACCATTTGCGAGCCTTGGTTTCAGTACAGTCCCCCAGTTCAGCCAGCTGTCAATGGGTACCTGCCCCTTTTGGGTCAGGGAAGGTAAAGCAGCGAGGGAGAGGAGATGGGTGCCACCCTCACTTGCTGGCCCCTAGAGAAGCTGAGGTCTCTGACGCCTCGCTCCCCTACGACCACATAGGCTATAGGACACCTTTACCTTTACTATAACTGTATCGTTAGTGTATTACTTCTTGTGCTAGTTTGTACTCAAACACTCGCCAAGGCTCCATTAGATCTAGACCATTGTACGTGATCAGTTGAACTCATGGTGTGTTATAAAAAAAAGACGGACACCATTTATTGTATTGAAAAGTATGGGTTATGTGTGTGTTATTTCTTCATGACAATCAACCACCGTTGATAAAATAACCCATATTGATGATGACTATGAGAGATGCTGTGCACGATATGTCATACATTACTTTGTTGTTGTTGTTGCAATGTGTAAAATATAGGCTAATTGTCCATCTGATTTACTGTACCTTAATTGCAAGACAAATCAGGAGATTAAACCACACACACACACACACACACACACACACACACACACACACACACACACACACACACACACACACACACACACACACACACTTCACACGCACACACACTAGTACACACACTCACCCACACAGCTACTCACCACTATCACACACAACACAACACACACACACACCACCACACCACTAAAACACCACACACACACACGCACACACACATACATACACTACAACACAGATTCAAGATTCAAAATTTAATTCCTTTCACCCCTTTTGAGGCATGGAGGATAACAAACAGTTTAACAGGAGAAAAAAAAACCTTACAGCAATATATCCAAAAGTGTTTCAATACTAACAGGAATTGAAAAGCGACAATTCATCGCAAAATGAAAACAAACAAGATATTTCTTTTACGGTATGTCACTTTCTGTAAAAGACACAATCTACACTGTGAGATGCATCAAAGGAAACTTGAGGAAATACCTGCAATCTTATGAACTTTGAGAGAGACAGGAGAACCTTTCAAGATTTAACATTTCATCAGCCTGTAAAAATTATAACTGGACATGGGTTGACAAAATGCTGAGGAATAAAATCTTGCCGTAAATGTGTAAAGTGGGGACATTCCATGATAAAAGGAAATTCATCCCCTATAACAGACATATTGCATTTTGAACATACTCTTTTCATCCCGTGGTATGTTATGGAAACGTCTAACCTCTATAGGAAGTTTGTGATAACTGCAACAAAATTTATAGAGTGTAAACATAGACATCCGGTAGACAAGTATATACTTTTCCATACCAAAATCGATTTTCTAGATTTTTTTAATAAAGGCATCTGCTATTATCCCACATCTCAGCTCTCCATTCGTTAACAAAATTATCTATTAAGAAGGCTTTGACATGTGAACTGGTAGAATTGATAGTTGAACAAAACTGTCCCTCCCACACACGGTCAAATCCGCTTTGTACTAAAATGTTTTGTATCTTGTTTAACCATGCTCATTGAATCAAAGATTTGTGATATAAATCTTTATCATTTTTTAAAACAGTTGACGATTGCTTTTCTGAATGAAAGTCAAGCAGCTGCATCTGTCTCTCTGTCTCTCTGTCTTCTCTGTCTGTCTTGTCTCTGTCCTGTCTCTGTCTTCTGTCTCTGTCTCTCTCTGTCTTCTGTCTGTCTCTCTGTCTTCGTCTCTCTCTCTCTCTCTCTCTCTCTCTCTCTTCCTCTCCTCTCTCTCTCTCTCTCTCTCTCTCTCTCTCTCTCACACACACACACACACACACACACAAACACACACACACACACACTATACACATATTCTACACCACACTGTACACACAAACACTCCCCCCCCCCCCCTCTCCCTTTCTGCTTTCTACTCTATCCTACTGTGACCCAGGTGCTTGTGTTCTTTATTTCTTTCTGGTCTTCTTCTTCACTTCATATTTCTCTCTTCTTGTCTTCTTCTTCACTATCATTTTCTCTTTCTCTATTCTTCCTTTCTTCACTCCATCATTTCTCTTTCTCTATTCTTCTTTCTTCAATCCATTCTCCATTATTTTTCTCTTTCTCTGGCCTTCCTTATCATAGCCCTTCAGGGATAATTAAAGTGTTTTTGACTTGACTTAACTTGACTGACTTGATCTTTCTTCAATCCATTTCTGCATTATTTTTGGTGCTTTCTTTGGTTTTCTCACTGTCTTTCTTTCTACCTCCCTTTCCTAGTTTTCCATTCTGTCTTTCTCCAGTTTTCTCTCTCTCTTTCATGGTTTCTTTCTTTTCTTTTCTTCCCTTCTTTCTTTCTGTTCTTCTTTCTTTTTCTCACAACCCCTCTCCCCTCTTTTTTCTTTACTTCTTGTTTTTCCCTTTGTCTTTTTTTTTACTTGCATGTTTCTCTGTGGGGTGTTCTTTTTTTTTTTTTTTTCCTCTTTGCTCAGTTTGGCCTTTTTTTTCTTTTCTGTTCTTTTTCCTTTCTGTCTTCTGTTTTTTTATGTGTCTCACTTTTTTTGTTATTTCTTCTTTCTTCTTTTTCTTTTCTTTTCTTTCTTCCTTTCTTTCTTTTCTTTCTTTCTTTCTTTCTGTCGTTCTTACTTTTTTCTTTTCTTACATTTCTTTCTCTCTTTTCTATTCGTTTTCTTTGTTTGTTTCTTTCTTTTCTTTCTTTCTTTCTTTCATTTTTTCTTTCTTTCTTTCTTTCTTCTTTTTCCTTCTTTCTTTTCTTTCATTTCTTCTTTCTTTTGTTCTTTTGTTCCTTCTTTCTTTCTGTCTTTCTTTCTTTTCTTTCATTTTCTTTCTTTCTTTTTTTTCTTTGTTTTGTTTGTTTCTTTGTTTCTTTCTTTCTTTAAGTTTTTTTCTTTCTGTCATTTTTCCTTTCTTTCCTTTCTTTTATTTTTTTCTTCCTTTCTTTTCTTTCTTTCTTTCTTTTTTTCTCTCTTTAGTCTTTCTTTCTTTTCTTTTCTTTTTTTTTGCTCTTACTTTCTTTCTTTCATTCATGCTTTGTTTGTTTGCTTCCTTCTTTCTTTTTTTCTCTCTTTCTTTCTTTCTTTCTTCTTTTCATTCTTTCTTTCTTTTCTTTTCTTTCATTTTTTCTATAATTTTTTCTTTCTTTTTTTCTCTCTTTCTTTCTTTCTTTCTTTCTTTGCTCTTTCTTTCTTTCTTTCTCTCTCTCTCTCTTTCTCTCTTTCTTTCTTTCATTCTGTCTTTCTTTCTTTTCTTTCTTTCTTTCTTTTTTTCTTTCTTTCTTTCATTCATTTTTCCCGTCTTTCTTTTCTGTCATTTTTTTTCTTTTCTTCTTTCTTTTCTTTCTTCTTTTTCTTTTCTTTCGTCTCTTTCTTTCTTTCTTTCTCTCTCTCTCTTTCTCTCTTTCTTTCTTTCATTCTGTCTTTCTTTCTTTTCTGTCTTTCTTTCTTTTCTTTCTTTCGTTCTTTCTTTCTTTCTTTTCTTTCTTTTCTTTCTTTCTTTCTTTCTTTTCTTTCTTTTTTTCTTTTCTTTCTTTCTTTCTTTCTTTCTTTCTTTTCTTTCTTTTCTTTCTTTCTTTCATTCTGTCTTTCTTTCTTTTCTGTCTTTCCTTCTTTTCTTTCTTTCTTTCATTCTTCTTCTTTTCTTTCTTTCTTTTCTTTCTTTCTTTCTTTCTTTCTTTCTTTCTTTCTTTCTTTCTTTCATTTTGTTCTCCTTTCTCTGTATCTTTCTTTCTGACGGTCTGACTATTTTCTGTCTTTCTATATTCTGTCTGTCTGTCTTTTTGTCTCTTTTCTTCTTTATGTTGGACTCTTCTCTCCTCATTCCTGTATATCAACAGCAACAACAAAAGCATGTGTGAAGACATCTTCCATGTGTTTCCCCCATTCAGCTGTTAACGTTATCAGTATAATGTAATATTAATAACCAGTGTCATGTATGCTGTCAGATAATGTTTTCCATCCATATCATGTTTATAACAATGTTGTCAGATAACAATGTTTTCATCAATATCATGTTTACAATAATGTTAGATAATAATGTTTTCATCAATATCATGTTTACAATGATGTTAGATAATAATAATTTTTCATCAATATCATGTTTATAACAACTTTGTCAGATGTGTTTTCATCATTATCATGTTTATAACAGCTTTGTCAGATAACAATGTTTTCATCAAATCATGTATATAATAATTTTGTCAAATAATAATGTTTTCATCAAAACATGTTTATAAGTGTTATAACTGATTATTTGGAACTGAATGTTCAGGCTTTTTGTCAAAAATAAAGGGCACTGTTGTTAAAATCAGTGTGTATGTGCGTGTGCGTGTGTGTGTGTGTGTGTGCGTGCGTGCGTGTGTGTGTATTATGTGTGTGTGTCTCTGTGTGTGCGTGTGTGTGTACGCATGTACATATGCGTGTGCGTATGCGTGTGGGTGCGTATGCGTGTGTTTGTATGTGTGTATGTGTTGTATGTGTGTATGTGTGTATGTGTGTATGTGATGTGTGTATGTTGTATGTATGTATGTATGTATGTATGTATGTAAAGTATGTATGTATGTATGTATGTTATGTATGTATGTATGTATGTATGTATGTGTGTGTTGTTCTTCAATTTAACGTCTATTCACAATAAGTGATATTAGACACATACATGTAGTATGTATGTATGTGTATGTATGTAATGTATGTATGTATGTATGTATGTATGTATGTATGTATGTATGTATGTATGTATGTTATGTATGTATGTATGTATGTATGTATGTATGTATGTATTGTATGTATGTATGTATGTATGTATGTTATGTATGTGGTCTGTCGTCTGTCTGTCTGTCTGTCTGCGTGTCTGTGTGTGTGTGGGTGCGTATGCGTGTGTGTATGTGTGTATGTATGTGTGTATGTGTGTGTGTGTCTGTGTGTGTGCATGCGTGCGTGTGTTTGTGTATGTGCGTGTGCGTATACGTATGTGTGTGTATGTGCGCGCACGCGCGCGCGTGTGTGTGTATATGTGTATGTGTGTGTGTGGCTCACATGGGGACGGCGTAGCCCCGGTGGCTACAATGTTACACTCGCGATCTGAGGGCCTGGGTTTGTGTCTGCCCCCAGACCGCTGTTCCGAGAATGTTCTGCCTGCAGCTAACACCAGTGCCCACTCCACTGCCCTGAACCTGACAGTGCTAGGGAGGAGGCTCTAATCCAGGTCCCGTGTGCACACGCACGCAGAACATCTTTGCGCACACGTTCAGAACACCTTTCCCGCCTACCGAGGTGTAGACCATAGTATGTGCCAGTGGGAACAGGTGACGTGTTTTTTTTTTTCAACTACGCATGCATAAGGGGGTTGGAGGTAAAGAAAGCATAGGATTGCTGTTCTACTTTCTTCGAATTGCGAAGTAATAGAATGAATAAATAAAAAACAAATAAATAAACAAATAAATAGATAAATAAATAAATAAATAAATAAATGAATAGATACATAAAGAAATGAGTAAATAAACAAATGAATAAATACATAAATGAATAAACACACAAATAGACACACAGATAGACAGACAGACAGGCAGACAGGAAGGCAGGCAGGAAGACACACAGACAGACAGATAGATAGACAAGCAGACAGACACACAAACACACAGACACACAGACAGAAACACAGACACACAGACAGACAGACAGACAGATAGATAGACACACAGACACACAGACAGACACACTCACACACACACAGGCACACACACACACACACACACACACACACACAGACACACATGCACACAGACAGACACACTGACACACAGACACACACACAGGCAGACACACTGACACACAGACACACAGACACACACAGACAGACACACACACAGACACACACACAGACATACAGACACACACACAGACTGACACACTGACACACAGACACACAGACACACACACAGACATACAGACAGACAGACAGAAACACAGACTGACAGACAGACAGACAGACAGACAGTCAGACAGACACACACACACACACACACAACACACACACACACACAGATATACAGACAGACACACACACAGACACACAGACACACAGACACACAGACTCAGACACAGACACAGACACAGACACAGACACACAGACACAGACACACAGACACAGACACAGACACAGACACAGACACAGACACACACACACACACACACACACACACACACACACACACACACACACACACACACACACACACACACAGAAGACGAATGGTGAGCAGAGACTGCTGCCCTGACAGGAACATCAACTGTAGACTGCTGCCTCCAGCATGATGACAGATGTGACAACACACACACACACACACACACACACACACACACACACACACACCCACACACACACACACACACACACACACACACACACACACACACACACTGACAGAAGACACACAGACATGGCCCCGCCCAAAAGCTGTGTCAGTTGTTGATGTCATTTTAAGTGGCGGGGTCTGCATGACATTGTTGTTATAGCGTTATATCACTTTACATTATGCTGTTATGCCGTCAAATTTTATATTACATTATATTGTGAAATGCTACATTACATTATTTGTTATGTTGTCAAATGCTACATTACATTATGTTGTTATATGTTACATTACATTATGCTGTTATGCTGTCAAATTTTATATTACATTATATTGTGAAATACTACATTACATTATTTGTTATGTTGTTAAATGCTACATCACATTATGTTGTTATATGTTACATTACATTATGTTGTTTTGTTGTCAAATGTTACATTACATTATGTTGTTACAGTTTACATTACATTATTTGTTATGTTGTCAAATGTTATATTACATTATGTTGTTATATGTTACATTACATTATTTGTTATGTTGTCAAATGTTACATTACATTATGTTGTTATGTTACATTACATTATTTGTTATGTTGTCAAATGTTGCATTACATTATGTTGTTATGTTACATTACATTATTTGTTATGTTGTCAAATGTTACATTACATTATGTTGTTATGTTACATTACATTATTTGTTATGTTGTCAAATGTTATATTACATTACGTTGTTGTGCTGTGAAATGTTACAGTACATTACGTGATTATGCGGTCAATGTTACATTACATTATGTTGTTATGCTATCAAATGTTACATTACATGATGTGGTTATGTTATCAAATGTTACATTACATTATGTTATGTTATCAAATGGTACATTACATTATGTTGTTATGTTATCAAATGGTACATTACATTATGTTGTTATGTTGTCTTATGTTAGATCACATTATATTGTTATATGTTACCTTATAATATACTGTTATGCTGTCAAATGTTACATTACATCGTGTTGTTATGTTATAATACATTATGTTGTTTTGCTGTCTTATGTTATATTACATGGTGTTGTTATGCTGTCAAATGCTACATCAAATTTGCCTTCAAGCCATGACAAGCCCTCAGCAAGAACAAGATCACCGCTCTCCCCATTACATGAGGGACAAAATCTCTCTGAAGTCAAAGCATGGCTGCCTTATATGGCGAAGCCCTGGGACAGATGCCTACAGACAAACTTCTCCTCTGCTGTATAGGCAAACTTCTCCTCCGCTGTACAGACAAACTTCTCCTCTGCTGTACAGACAAACTTCTCTGCTGTATAGGCAAACTTCTCCTCCCTGATAGGCAAACTTCTCCTCCCCATCTACTTACAGGCAAACTTCTCCTCCCTGATAGGCAAACTTCTCCTCCCCTGATAGGCAAACTTCTCTCCCCTGATAGGCAAACTTCTCCTCCCCCATCTACTTACAGGCAAACTTCTCCTCCCCTGATAGGCAAACTTCTCCTCCCCTGATAGGCAAACTTCTCCTCCCCATCTACTTACAGGCAAACTTCTCCTCCCTGATAGGCAAACTTCTCCTCCCCTGATAGGCAAACTTCTCCTCCCCCATCTACTTACAGGCAAACTTCTCCTCCCTGTATAGGCAAACTTCTCCTCTCTAATGGACTCTGACAGATGAGCGCTCTGACAATCCTTCTGTGCTGACTGACAGGACCAGTACAGTTCCACCCCTACCGTCACTGAGCCACACACAGCACCACATAGGTGTTACATTGTGTATCACATTATGACAGAGAGACAGAGACGAAAGAGAGAGAGAGAGAGAGAGGAGAGAGAGAGGAGAGAGAGAGAGAGAGGAGAGAGAGAGAGAGAGAGAGAGAGAGAGAGAGAGAGGAGAGAGAGAGAGAGAGAGGAGAGAGAGAGAGAGAGAGAGAGAGAGAGAGAGAACACTGAACACTGAACACTGAACACTGAACACTGAAAAGTGTCATTGCACATCGGCCTTGGGCCAGCCTACAAAAGAGGAGGAGGAGAAGGGTGATGTGGGTGAGGCAGACTACAGCACAGGCCCTGCCAGAGAGACAGCAACACAGAGGAGCGCAATCAGCACAGCAACAGACAGTGGAGACTGTTACCAGTGATGCAGCCCCACACAGCAATCAGCACAGCAACAGACAGTGGAGACTGTTACCAGTGATGCAGCCACACACAGCAATCAGCACAACAACAGACAGTGGAGACTGTTACCAGTGATGCAGCCACACACAGCAATCAGCACAGCAACAGACAGTGGAGACTGTTACCAGTGATGCAGCCACACACAGCAATCAGCACAGCAACAGACAGTGGAGACTGTTACCAGTGATGCAGCCACACACAGCAATCAGCACAGCAACAGACAGTGGAGACTGTTACCAGTGATGCAGCCACACACAGCAATCAGCACAGCAACAGACAGTGGAGACTGTTACCAGTGATGCAGCCACACACAGCAATCAGCACAGCAACAGACAGTGGAGACTGTTACCAGTGATGCAGCCACACACAGCAATCCCTGTAGGTCTGATGAAACATATGGGGATGGTGTGCACACAGCAATTCCTTGTAATTGCAGGTCTGATGAAAACATATGGGGATGGTGTGCACACAGCAATCCTTGTAATTGCAGGTCTGATGAAACATATGGGGATGGTGTGCACACAGCAATCCTTGTAATTGCAGGTCTGATGAAACATATGGGGATGGTGTGCACACAGCAATCCTTGTAATTGCAGGTCTGATGAAACATATGGGGATAATGTGCACACAGCAATCCTTGTAATTGCAGGTCTGATGAAACATATGGGGATGGTGTGGACATGGGTCCCAATGACATACATGATGGGGTCGGCAATGACGTAGAAGAAGATAATCCAGATGTCGACATTACAGTGACGTCACAAAGCACTGTCAGTGAGGAGGCTGAAGAGGAGGAGGATTGTGCAGATGAGGAAGAGAATGATTTTGATGAGGAGGATGACGTAGATGATGAAAATAATGGTGGTGATATTGATATACTTGCTGCAGCTGCGGATATAGATAATGAAGATGCTGATGGCAGTGATTATGTACATGATGAAAATGATAATGGGGTTGATGATAACTAGAGCCGTAGAGGGCATTGTGTGACTTTATGTACTTGCAGAACTGAAAATGTGAAATGGATGGAAATATTTTCCGCTGTGATGTTTGCCTTCCCCTGCCTCAAACATGTTTTGTGTGGGGGCCTACAGCCAATGTACAATAAAAACTTTTCAGAGAGAGAGATAGAGATTGAGAGAGAGAGAGAGAGAGAGAGAGAGAGAGAGAGAGAGAGGAGAGAGAGAGAGAGAGGAGAGAGAGAGAGAGAGAGGAGAGAGAGAGAGAGGAGAGAGAGAGAGAGAGAGAGAGAGAGAGAGAGAGAGAGAGAGAGAGAGGAGAGAGAGGAGAGAGAGAGAGGAGAGAGAGAGAGAGAGAGAGAGAGAGAGGAATAATGTCATCAATAAAGAAAGGAATATGAAATTTATATAAAAAAATAAATAAGTTTTTAAAAAAATAAAAAAATAATGATAATCATCATCATTATCATCATCATCATCATCATCATCATCATCATCATCATCATCATCATCATCATCATCATCATCACCATCATCACCATCATCACCATCATCATCATCATCACCATCATCATCATCATAATCATCATCATCATCATCACCATCATCACCATCATCACCATCATCACCACCATCACCACCATCACCACCACCACCATCATCATCATCATCATCATCATCATCATCATCATCATCATCATCATCATCATCATCATCATCATCATCATCATCATCATCATCATCATCATCATCATCATCATCAATGTATACTTCAGTTGTCACAGTGGCGATGTACAGGGTGAGAGAGGGGAGAGGGGTGAGGAATGGCATGAGACAGAAGAAGGGAGAGGGGGGAGGAATGGCATGAGACAGAAGAAGGGAGAGGGGGGAGGAATGGCATGAGACAGAAGAAGGGGGAGGGGGGAGGAATGGCATGAGACAGAAGGAGGGGGAGGGGGGAGGAATGGCATGAGACAGAAGGAGGGGGAGCAGAGGACCACTGAGCCAAACAGCAGTAAACAGAGAAAATACTGAAAGGGTAAAGGTAAATGTAATGGTAAAGGTAAAGGTGTCCCATAACCTGTTTGGCCATGTAGGAGCGAGGTATCAGAGACCTCAGCTTCTCCAGGGGCCAGCATATTGAGGGCAGCGCCCATCTCCTCTCCCTCGCTGCTTTACCTTCCCTGACCCTAAAGAGGGCAGGTACCCATTGACAGCTGGGTGAACTGGGGAACTGTACTGAAGCCAAGGCAGGCAAACAGTCACCCATCCACTTGGTAACCACGCCCAATGCTGCTTAACCTTGGCTGGGGGAAAGCGAGTGCTCTGACCACTGAGCTATCCAGTCCCCAGAGAGAAATAAAACCCTGCAGACATGATTAAATACCCAACAACTCACATACATGACTCACATCCAACGCACATAAATCATACACAGATGGCCCTAGTTCCACAAACACACGCCTACATTACTGCCACAAACAAAGCCTGCATTCTACAGAAAGAAAAACACATACCACCACAAAAAGAAAACAAGAAAACACATACCACCACAATAAAGAAAAAAACACATACCACCACAATAAAGAAGAAAACACATATCACGACAATAAAGACGAAAAACACATACCACCACAAAAAAGAAGACAAGAAAACACATACCACCACAATAAAGAAGAAAACACATACCACCACAAAAAAGAAAAAAACACATACAACCACAAAAAAGAAGAAAACACATATCAGGACAATAAAGAAAAAAACACATACCACCACAATAAAAACAGAAAAACACATACCACCACAAAAAAGAAGACAAAGAAAACACATACCACTACAATAAAACAGAAAAACACATACCACCACAATAAAGCAGAAAACACATACCACCACAATAACAAAAAAAACACATACCACCACAATATAAAAAAACACATACCACCACAATAAAAAAAGAAAAGAAAAACACATACCACCACAATAAAGAAGAAAACACATATCACGACAATAAAAAAAGAACACATACCACCACAATAAAAAAAGAAAAAGAAAACCACATATCACGACAATAAAGAAGAAAACACATATCAGGACAAAAATAGAATAACAAAGAAGTGTATTCAAGCAGAGGGATGAAAGGTCAGCCTGTGGCCTAGAATGGTGACCTCCCTTCCTCCAGCCAAACCTGTCGGCAAGCAAAGGGCTGTCACCTGACACCCTCCCCACCATTCA
>CM060339.1:2791422-2793922 GCA_030674155.1 Stramonita haemastoma | reverse complement strand
CTCTCCCTCGCTGCTTTACCTTCCCTGACCCTAAATGGGGTAGGTGTTCATTTACAGCTGAATGGATTGGGGAACTGTGCTGAAGCCAAGGTGCACAAACGACCACCCATCCAGCTGGTAACCACCCTCGATGTTGCCTAACCTTGGCTGGGGAAAGTGAGTGCTCTGACCCCCGAGCTATGCCGTCCCCACACAAGGAACTTGAGCGAAGCAACAATTGGTGTGGAAAGTCAACGACCTCGAACCTGACCTCTCACTTCACTCTTCCACCAAGGCAAAGTGTCGCGGGCAAGTTGAACCTGGCAGAGCCCATCCCTCTCCTGGAGACATGCTGGGCATGTTATTGTGTACATAACCTCCGAATACTGATATGGATTGCGTGATCTTCAACATGCATTGTTAATCCCCTGCATTGGTAAACACCCCCAAAGAAACAGTCACAGGCAGGGGGACATTGACAAGGGAGATCGGTAAAAAAAAACAAAAAACACAACTTTAATTCATCAGATAGCCATGTCGAGATTTGAACTCACGACTTTATGCACCCATAGTGATCGTCAGATATTCTCGGCCACACGTCCGTTCCGTCTGTCTGTTATTCCTGTAAAGATAAAGGTGTCCCATAACCTATATGGTCGTAGGGGAGCGAGATGTCAGAGACCTCAGCTTCTCCGGGGGCCAGCATGTTGAGGGCGGCGCCCATCTCCTCTCCCTCGCTGCTTTACCTTCCCTGACCCTAAAGAGGCCAGGTACCCATTGACAGCTGGGTGAACTGGGGAACTGTAGTGAAACCAAGGCAAGCAAACGGTCACCCATCCATATGGTAACCACACTCGATGCTGCTTAACCTTGGCTGGGGAAAGCGAGTGCTGTGACCGCTGCACTATCTATGTACTGGAGGCTACAAGAAGAAGTAGAAGACAAGTGAATAAATGTGTCTACACTGTACAGCAGTGAATGAATGTACACTATACAGTAGTGAATGAATGTGTCTACACTGTACAGTAGTGAATGAATGTACACTGTACAGTAGTGAATGAATGTGTCTACATTGTACAGTAGTGAATGAATGTGTCTACACTGTACAGTAGTGAATGAATGTGTCTACACTGTACAGTAGTGAATAAATGTACACTATACAGTAGTGAATGAATGTGTCTACATTGTACAGTAGTGAATGAATGTGTCTACACTGTACAGTAGTGAATGAATGTGTCTACATTGTACAGTAGTGAATAAATGTACACTATACAGTAGTGAATGAATGTGTCTACACTGTACAGTAGTGAATGAATCTACACTATACAGTAGTGAATAAATGTGTCTACACTGTAAAGTTGTGAATGAATGTGTCTACACTATACAGTAGTGAATGAATGTACACTGTACAGTAGTGAATAAATGTGTCTACACTGTAAAGTTGTGAATGAATGTGTCTACACTATACAGTAGTGAATGAATGTACACTGTACAGTAGTGAATGAATCTACACTGTACAGTAGTGAATGAATGTGTCTACACTATACAGTAGTGAATGAATGTACACTATACAGTAGTGAATGAATGTACACTGTACAGTAGTGAATGAACGTACACTGTACAGTAGTGAATGAATGTGTCTACACTATACAGTAGTGAATGAATGTACACTATACAGTAGTGAATGAATGTACACTGTACAGTAGTGAATGAATGTACACTATACAGTCGTGAATGAATGTACACTATACAGTAGTGAATGAATGTACACCATACAGTTGTAAATAAATGTACACTATACAAAGGTAAATAAATGTACACCATACAGTTGTAAAAAAATGTACACTATACAGTGGTAAATAAATGTACACTATACAGTGGTAAATAAATGTACACCATACAGTGGTAAATTAATGTGTCCATACTGCACAGCAGGATCTGACCGTGTTTTTCAGGTCTTTTTGGGGACAGAATTATGTGGGAGAGGTGAGATGAGTGGAGGGGGGGGGGAATGAATTAGTTGTGTAAACAAGGTGACTGCCATACTACATCTTCGTGACAAAAGGCATCTGCTGTCTGCCTGTCTGTCTGCCTGACAGTGATACAGAGTGCTCGTCAGGGGGACACACACACACGAACTCACACACACACACACACACACCACACACACACACACACACACACACACACACACACACACACACACACACACACACAAACTCGCACAAACACACACACACACTCACACACTACAAACACCACGTAGTTGTTACGTGTGTGTGTGTGTGTGTTGTGTGTGTGTGTTGTGTTGTGTGTTGTGTGTGTGTGTGTGTTGTGTGTGTGTGTGTGTGTGTGTGTGTGTGTGTGTGTGTGTTGTTGTTGTTGTGTGTGTTGTTGTGTGTGTTGTTGTTGTTGTCGTTGTTGTGCTGTTGTGTGTCTGTGTGTTGTGTTGTTGTGTGTGTTGTGTTGTGTTGTTGTTGTGTGTTGTGTGGTGTGTGTGTTGTTGTGTGTTGTTGTGTGT
>CM060339.1:2781422-2786422 GCA_030674155.1 Stramonita haemastoma | reverse complement strand
AGGAGTCTTCTGTGGCACTTCTTCTCGAATGCTTGGATTCTCCTCTCTAACTCTGCTGTCAGAGTCCATGATTCACAGCCATATAGGAGGATAGATATCACGAGGGATTTGTAAAGGTGGTATTTGGTGCAGAAGCTGATGTTGTTGCTTCTGATGATCTTCTCGAGTCTGACTAGAGCAGATGTTGCTGTTGCAATGCGAGCTTTCACTTCATTGTTTGATGTGCCATCTTTTGTTAGGATGGAGCCTAAGTATTTGAATTGGCTCACCTCTTCTAGTGTTTCTCCATTCATCTTTATTTCCGTGATGTCATTACTCGCGTTGTTGACCATGATCTTTGATTTCTCTGTACTGACCTCCATGCCGTATGCGCTCGCTCGATCTGTTAAATTGTCTGTGAGGATTTGCAGTTCTTGTTTGCTGCTGCCCATGAGGTCAATGTCATCTGCAAATCTGAGGTTGCAAAGGGGTCTTCCACCAATGGAGATGGAAGTGTGGTGGTTTTGCAGTGTCTCTGTCATGATGTTTTCGAGGAAGAGGTTGAAGAGTACAGGTGAGAGAAGGCAGCCCTGGCGAACCCCAACCGTGGTCTTGAAGAACTCGCCCACGTGATTATTCATAAAAACTGCACTTTCTGCGTTCTCGTACAGAGCTTTGATGACTTCATTTAGACAGCTGTCAATGTTGAAGTGCCTGAGTACTTGCCAGAGGCCGTCATGCCATACCCTGTCAAAGGCCTTTTTAAAGTCTATGAAATTGTGGTACAAGTCTTTTTGGTGTTGGAGATGCTTCTCTATCAGAATTCTCAGATTGAAAATTTGTTCCATTGTGCTGCGTTTTGGTCTAAAGCCCGCTTGTTCTTCTGCCAGGAGTTTTTCCGCTTGGTTTTTCAGTCTGTTGAGGACTACCTGCAGCATGATCTTGCTAGGATGACTTATGAGACTGATGGTTCTGTAGTTCTGGCATTGTTTGAGGTTTCCTTTCTTTGGCAGGGGTATTACAAGAGACTGTGTCCATTCTTTTGGCCATTCTTTGGTGTCGTGGATCTTCTGACAAAGTTCTGTGAATCGCCTTGCTGTTTCATTCCCTCCATTTTTTATGAGTTCAGCTGGGATGTTATCGATTCCAGGGGACTTCCCCTTCTTCAATTGTCTAATAGCTGCATCTACTTCACACCTTAGTATTGGTGGGTCTTTATCTTGGTGTTCAGGGGGTTTGTCAGAAACTATGTTGGTATCTGGGCGTAGTGGGTAGTTGTACAATCCCTCACAGTATTCTGTCCAGCGTTGGAGGATGGCATTGTTTTCCGTTAAAAGATTTCCTTCTTTGTCTTCAATAACAGAGGCTTTAGGCTGTGTGGTTTTCGTTAGTGCTTTCAAAGTGTCGTAAGCTGTTTTGCTGTTTCCCTTGGTCATTCCAGCTTCGATGTTGTTGCATTGTTCTTCTATCCACGCTTCTTTGGCTTCTCTCATCTTTTTCCTCACTTCTCTGTGGCTATCCATGTACTTCTTGTAAGCTTCTTGACTTGTGAACTTTTGTTTTTTAAGTTCTCTTAAAATGACTACGATGACGATCAGATAGAACAATTCTATGAAGAACTTGAAAACGTCATCTCCAAAACGCCCAAAAAAGACATCCTTATTGTGGAAGGCGACTGGAATGCTAAGGTGGGACCTGATGCCTATGACACCTGGGCAGGAACCACAGGACGATTTGGACTGGGAGAAACAAATGACAGAGGACAGCGGCTGCTGGAATTCGCAAAGAAGCACAAACTGACTTTGGCTAACACACTCCACCCTCACAAGCCATCCAGAACATCAACCTGGCACTCACCAAATGGTCTGATTCATAATCAAATTGATTACATTCTGTCACCCCAAAGATTCAAATCCAGCATAAACAAGGCAAACACAAGAACATTCCCAGGAGCTGACATTGGCAGTGACCACGACCTTGTACTTACCACCATCAGGCTGAAACTGAAAGCAAAACAACAGCCAAAAAGCCCACGCATAAGATTCGACCTGGAAAAACTCAAAGACCCAACAGTGGTTGAGATCTTCCAAGCCAACATTGGAGGAAAGTTCGCCGCACTCACAGCCATCGACAATGATGTGGACACATTGGCCAACAACATCAAAGAAGTGCTAACGACAGCAGCAGAAGAAACATTAGGAAGAAGCAGAACAAAGAAACAACCTTGGGTGACAAATGAGGTTCTTGACCTCTGCGACAAAAGAAGAGAACTTAAAAAACAAAAGTTCACAAGTCAAGAAGCTTACAAGAAGTACATGGGTTCTTTTACGTGCGCTAAATAGTGATGTGTAACATACGGGACCTCGGTTTATCGTCTCATCCGAAAGATTAGCACTCAGACAACCATTCCGGGTCTAATGGATGGGGAAAAAGTTTTGGATCCAAACGGGGTACAAACCACCGCACACTCCGACCCGGACTTTTTGCTTTCTAGGCAAGGCGCGTTACCACCTAGACCACCGATCCACCGATCATTACGACTATCGTCATTTGGTCTGTCAATATCTTATCGACTTTTGGTCTGTCATTATCTACACCCTGTAGATGCCTGTGCTTTCTGTCCTCTTTAGGGACAGGGAAGATAAAGCAGCGAGGAAGAGGAGATGGGCGCCGCCCTCAATTTGCTGGCCCCTAGAGAATCTGAAGTCTTTGACGCCTTGCTTCCCTACGATTACCTAGGTTATGGGACACCTTCACCTTGACTTTTTTTTTCTTTTTTTTAGATGTCTGTGGTTTTTTCCCTGTGGCCATTTTTCTTCCTGTCGACCGGCAGAGTGACCGGTGGCCGGAACTTCCGGTAGAATTTGATTCAGGATTTGGCAGGAATCCGGACAGAGGGTTCAGGAGTTTAAACCATCACTGATATGTCACGCCAAGCCACGCACACTTGTACACACACACACACACACACACACACACACACACACACACACACACACACACACACACACACACACACGCACACACACATATACACACACACGCACACACACACACACACACACACGCACACACACACACACACACACACACACACACACACACACACACACACACACACGCACACACACATATACACACACACACACGCACGCACACGCACACACACACACACACACAGTGTTGTGACTCCAGCCACCCCAGCCTATTTTGCTCAGGCATGCAGTTCAGAAGTCTTCAATTCAATTCAGTTCAAAATACTTTGATATCTCTGAAACAGAGAAAGTCCGCCATGCCTGGCCCCTAAGTGGCAAAGGGGGGGGGCAGTGTGTGGTGGTGGCTGTATACCCCGGTACTGTAACCCCCTGATGAATACACACCACTCACCCAAACAAATGACCAAACAACCACACTCAGGCGGAAACGAATACATCACAAAACTAATGGACGCCATGTTTAAAAACAAACAAAACAAAAATAACTGCCCCCTTTGGGATGCTGAGCATGCGCAGAAGCAGGTTTTTCATTGAGCAACATGGCGGAGCCCAAGCCATAAATTGGCGGAGTCAGGCCCCTCCTTGGCGGTGGCTTGAAAGCTGGGCCGTGTTGCTGTTGTCGCCATGGCCCCTTCTCTGGCAGCCCTTCTCCTGGGGCTTATGCTCTTCCTCGGTGAGTATCTGGGGTCCCTGTCCTGTTTGGAAGCTTTGGGAGGTTTTCCTTGCAGATGTCTTTGTTCACAGCCACAGTAACAAAGGGGACGTTCCACAACGAAATGAGTCGCTTAGCACCTAACCCACTTTCCCCGGCTAGGAGCCATTAAAGGCAGGTGTGTGTGGGGGGGGGGGGTGAGGTTGTTGATTTTGAGATTTGGATGGATTATAAATCTGTAGCCATTATTCTACCTTGTAGTGAAATATCAAAACATAACTGTGTTTCCTTTTTGTCCTTAAACGTGTTTTGAAAATAGCCAAGCCCTCATTCTGACTACCTCTTAAGATGATAAACTTGTCAATGTCTCATTTTGTCATTTCCTGCAGTCTATCATTTCAATTTGTAATAACTTTTGATAAAATTGTTCGATTTTCTTTTTTTTTTTTTGGGGGGGGGGGGAGGCGGGTATTGTAAAGCAATTTCGTTGCAAATTAATAACATGTCAATAACTATAAATGGACCTCTTGCGCAATGCGACTCATTATGTGATGGCGCGTCACAAATCTGATGTGGGCAGCTACAGGCTCAGAGCTGATGCTGCTCTTCTGGTGGAAGACATACATAACAAATGAATTCCAATAAATAATAAATGTTGGGTTTTTTCTGGGTTAATGTCTGTTAACAGCGTGTATTTCTTACAGGCAAACTTGAATGAATAAACGAACCATTCAGTTCAATTCAATTCAAATACGTTATTATCTAGGAGACAGAGAAAATTGATTGAAATGAATTGAACTGAATTGATTTAATTAGTTAGGAACAGTCAGGCCCTCGGGGAGGTCATCGTAACCTTGAGATGGTGGAATGATCCATTGCTTCAATCGTTGATGTGCCATAGCAATCTTTAGATGGTGGAATGATCAATGGCTTCAGTCGTTGATGTTATGCCATAGCAATCTTCAGATGGTGGAATGATCAATTGCTTCAATCGTTGATGTTGTGCCATAGCAATCTTTAGATGGTGGAATGATCAATGGCTTCAGTCGTTGATGTTGTGCCCTGTCCAGAGTCATGCAATACACATCGAGCATTATCATAGTGTGCATGGCATCCGCTCCCTTCTCTGCATTGCCTACAAGCTTTTCAGAGTAAGGTCAATGTCAAGGTGTCCCATAACCTATGTGGTCGTAGGGAAGCGAGGCGTCATAGACCTCAGCTTTTTTCTAGGGGCCAGCATATTGGGGACGGCGCCCATCTCCTCTCCCTCGCTGCTTTACATTCCTCGACCCTAAAGAGGGCAGGTACCCATTTACAGCTGGGTGAACTGGGGGGACTGTACTGAAGCCAAGGCGCGCAAACTGTCACCCACC
>CM060339.1:2771422-2778922 GCA_030674155.1 Stramonita haemastoma | reverse complement strand
TCTCCCGGTCACGTGGTGGGGAGAGGGAGAGAGAAGTGGCGGAGGTGGAGTGGGAGATGGAGTGCCCGAGTGGGAGTGGGACTTTCTCGATTTCTGGTATTTAATAGTCATTGTTTAATTATTTTACTTTTTATTGATGGATTGATTGATTTATTCATTGTTTACTTTTTTTTATTTCTGTTATTATTGATTGTTTATTTATTTTTTATCATTTATTTTTATTCTTTATTTATTATTTTTATTTATTTTTTATTTATTAATTAATTTATTTATTTTTATCATTTATTATTATTTTATTTATTTTATTCTTTTATATAGAGGATAATGGAATAAGCACTCCTGTGCTTTTTTTCTCCAGTCCCCGTGTGTTTGCAGTTTTCTAAATATTGTCATCTGTTCCACCGGCACACAATGCCTACTCTTACGAAAAGCGGAACAGGGATTTAACGTGTGCGCAAGATGTTTGCGTGTGTTCACACACGGGCCTCGGTTTACAGTCTCATCCGAAGGACTTTTGTAGAGAGTGGAGTCAGCTCTTACTGTTACTCTAGGGGAAAAATCCCTCCAACGGAAATCAAACTCGGGTCGTCAAATTGCCAGTGCAATGTTCTGACCACTAGGCTATCCCATCCCCATAGAACCCTTTGTTTTGTGATGTTGTTTTGTTGTTTTATTTTGTTGGTTTGCACAGTACTGTGTGCTGTGGATTTTTTTGGTGATTGTGAGGATGTGTCCAAGCTAAGCTCTCTCATAATTATCATTTCCATTTTGTAAGAAAACGCTAATATGCAAATATCACGCACATCTTCAAAAGCTTATTCTTCAGTGATGTCCTCGCTAGGATTATTTCTTTTATGTTATATACCACTTTATGGCACAGCAGATATCCCTGTGTCAAGTTCAGGCTGCTCTCTCTCCCGGGGAGAGCGCGTGCTACAAGTGCAGCGCTTCCCATCATTTTCTTTCTTTTCCTGTCTGCAACTGTATTTGTTTCAGTATTAATACTATATTCTAAAAGACTGCATGGAACCAACGCTCTTTTGCTTGCCGTGTGGTCTAGTGAGATTGATTTCATTTGATGTTGTAACCCAGTTTCTTTATGGCCTCATCTCTCTGCACTCAGACTGTTCCTCAGTGGTTTTTGCTAGGGGTGAGTTTGGGGTGACCACCACATCACTTTCCCGCTTTTGTGACAGGCTCTTGGGGGCCCACACGCTTTTGATTTCTTCTTTCACATATTATTGGTCTTGTGTTCTTTGTAGATATTCTGAGGAGTCTTCTGTGGCACTTGTTCTCAATGCTTGGATTCTCCTCTCTCCTCTCTAACTCAGTATTTCAGTGTTTCAGTATTAGAGTGACTTTATTCCACAAAATTTTGCCAGGAACAACCTCCTTGTTGCCGTGGGTTCTTTTACGTGAGGTGAATAATGATGTGTAACACACGGGTCCTCGGTTTATTGTCTCATCCGAAAGACTAGCACCCAGACCACCACTCATGGTTTAATGGATGGGGGAAAAGTTTTAGGCCCAAACGAGATTTGAACTACCGCACACTCCGACCCGGACTGTTCGCTTTCTAGGCTATGTACGTTACCTCTAGACCACCGATCCACCCATTGATTTCTGTTTTCTTATTCAGTGCATTCAATACACCTTTCAAGTCCAGACTGGTCAAAGAGTTGTGTTGTTGTTGTTGTTGTTGTTGTTGTTGTTGTTGTTTTTGTTGTTCTTGTTCTTGTTCTTGTTCTTCTTCTTCTTCTTGTTCTTCTTCTTCTTCTTCTTCTTCTTCTTCTTCTTCTTCTTCTTCTTCTTCTTCGCAATTCCTTCTTCTGCAATTCTTCTTCGCAATTCTTCTTCTTCGCATTCTTCTTCGCAATTCTTCTTCGCAATTTCTTCTTCTTCTTCTTCTTCGCAATTCTTCTTCTTCTTCGCAATTCTTCTTCTTCTTCTTCTTCTTCTTCTTCTTCGCAATTTCTTCTTCTTCTTCTTCTTCTTCTTCGCAATTCTTCTTCGATGAGACTTTAAACCGAGGCCCCGTGTGTGAACGCACGCAGAACATCTTGCGCACACGTTAAAATCCTGTTCCGCTTTTCGTAAGAGTAGGCCATCGTGTGCCGGTGGGAACAGATGACAT
The DNA here is from genome assembly GCA_030674155.1 of Stramonita haemastoma. NCBI lineage: Eukaryota > Metazoa > Mollusca > Gastropoda > Neogastropoda > Muricidae > Stramonita > Stramonita haemastoma. The sequence goes on along the minus strand of CM060339.1, from coordinate 2,776,788 downwards.
TTACAAAACTGCATACACACGGGGACTGGATGTAAAAAAGCACAAGAATGCTTATCCCATTATCCTCGATATAAAAGAATAAATCAAATCAAATCAAAATCAAATCAATCTTCTTCTTCGCAATTCTTCTTCTTCGCAATTCTTCTTCGCATTCTTCGCAATTCTTCTTCGCAATTCTTCGCAATTCTTCTCGCATTCTTCTTTTTCTTTGCAATTCTTCTTCTTCTTTTCTTCTTCTTCTTCTTCTTCTTCTTCTGGATGATGATGTGATGTGATGATGATTGATGATGATGATGATGTGATGATGTGATGGATGATGGTGATGATGGTGATGATGTGATGATGGTGATGGATGTGATGATGTGATGATGGGTGATGGTGATGGTGAGGTGATGATGATGATGATGTGATGATGGATGATGGATGATGATGATATTAAACTATTGCCTTTTCTATATAAGTTCCATGTATTATTATTATCTCTGACCCCGAGTGGCAAAATACAATATCTCCACTTTGGAAAGTGTCCAGACATTTTCCTGTATTGCTTCTTTCTTTCTTCTTCTTGTACTGCCTGCCTGTTTGTCCGTCTGCTGTCTGTCTACAGATGCGTCTGTCTGTGTGTTTAACAGATCTGTGGCGGCGAATTAAGGGCATCTCCGTCACTGAACACAGACTCGTCAACAGGACGTGGTGACGTGAACACAGAACATCAACAGGACGTGGTGACGTGAACACAGACACATCAACAGGACGTGGTGACGTGAATCACAGAACAACATCAACAGGATATGTGGTTGACGTGAACACATACACATCATAACAGTACGTATGTGACGTGAGTACTATTCCACTAATTCAAGAATCATAATTATCCCGTAAGTTCAAAGAATACATATTATCACAAGTTCAAAAGAATACATCATTATCCAGCTAAGTTCAAAGGAATACATATTATCCAGCTAAGTTCAAAAGGAATACATCATTATCCAGCTAAGTTCAAAGGAAATATACCATCAATTAATCCAGCTAAGTTCAAAAGAATACATAATTATCCAGCTAAGTTCAAAAGAATACATAATTATCCAGCCAAGTTCAAAAGAATACATCATTATCCAGCGGTTATTATCAAAGAAGATACATCATTAATCCGCTAGCAAAATTGTGCAAGGAATACATTCAAAGTCGGGCCCTGATTCTGATTAATTAAACTACACTGTGCCAGTCAGTATTCAGTGTTCTCAGTCATGACGCTCAGAAAGGAGGACGACAGTTGATGATCTCTTTAATCAGAGAGAAAACCGCCCATTGGTGACGTTCACCTACTTATGACGTCAGCTTCTTAACGTCATAATAAAATTATTACGTTCCAAAGGAGCAAGAAGTAAACTTCTTGGTGTCAATGTTGGTGGCTGTGACGCATTTTACGTCATTTCCGTTCAAAGTTGTGGCAGGGGAGAAATGTGAAAAATAAACTGGAAGATTTATTTTGCGAGTGTTTTGTTTGGAGGAAAGTTTTGTGTGTGTGTGTGTGTGTGTGTGTGTGTGTGTGTGTGTGTGTGTGTGCTACAGACTGTTCCAAAGGAATGTCCAGATTGAGGACAAGGAGGTGAAAGGAGGAGAGAGGGGGTGATATCCTAAAGTTCAGTTCTATAGCGCCCCTCCTTTTTGCTTTAGTATTTTTCTTTCGATAAAAATAGAATAAGCATTCGTGTGCTTTTTTTTTACATCCAGTCCCCGTGTGTAAGCACGTTTGTAAATTTTGTCATCCGCTCTTACCGGCACACAATGGCCTACTCCGCCGCAAAGTGGAATAGGTTTTAACGTGTGCGCAAGATGTTCCGTGTGCATTCACACATGGGACCTGGGTTTATAGATTCATCCGATGGACTTTTGAGGGGAGTGGAGTCTGCACTTCCTCCAGAAGAAAAATCCTCTTGAACGAGATTCAAACCCAGGTCAGCAGATCACGAGCGCAATGCACATCACTCTAACCACCAGCAAATTTCGTTCCTGCCACTATACTGATGAAGACATTATTTCCGTGAGTGCTGCCATTACTGATGAAGACATTATTTCCGTGAGTGCTGCCATTACAGATGAAGACATTATTTCCGTGAGTGCTGCCATTACTGATGAAGACATTATTTCCGTGAGTGCTGCCATTACCGATGAAGACATTATTTCCGTGAGTGCTGCCATTACTGATGAAGACATTATTTCCGTGAGTGCTGCCATTACTGATGAAGACATTATTTCCGTGAGTGCTGCCATTACTGATGAAGACATTATTTCCGTGAGTGCTGCCATTACTGATGAAGACATTATTTCCGTGAGTGCTGCCATTACTGATGAAGACATTATTTCCGTGAGTGCTGCCATTACAGCCTCTGGGGAATCCAGCAGAACACGGTTTATGGCGCTTTGGTTCTGGCTTCACTCTTCCCCTTTTTCTTTCTATTTATTTATTTATTTATTCATTCATTTATTTATTCATTTATTTATTTTATTCTTTTTTGTCGAGGATAATAGAATAAGCAATCGCGTGCTTTTTTTTAAAGGCAGTCCCCATGTGTATGCAGTTTTGTAAATTTTGTCATCTGTTCCCACTGGTACACTATGGCCTACTCTTACGAAAAGTGGAACAGGATTTAATGTGTGCACTAGGTAAATCAAATGATAGAATTATGGTGCGCTGAAATAACACAGTAGCAAACACATTGTCAATACTTAAAGTTCCATTAACACAGGAGCAAACACATTGTCAATACTTAACGTTCCATTAACACAGTAGCAAACACATTGTCAATACTTAACGTTCCAATAACACAGAATCAAACACATTGTCAATACTTAACATTCCAATAACACAGTAGCAAACACATTGTCAATACTTAACATTCCAATAACACAGTGGCAAACACATTGTCAATACTTAACGTTCCAATAACACAGAATCAAACACATTGTCAATACTTAACATTCCAGTATTTTCAACACAATAAATGTGTAGATGATCGTTTCTAAGGTTTCAAATTATACAAGAACGATTTCTTTAAAAGATCTGCTACACACACACACACACACACACACACACACACACACACACACACACACCACACACACACACACACACACACACACACACACACACACACACACACACACACACACAAGGCCATAATAACTTTTTTCGAAAATAGGCCCAACTTACCTAGACCTCTAGTTCAAGGGACACAACCTTTGATGCACTAATTTAAGTAGTTATCTTCCTTTACGAGTTGCACTCTAGATCAATTTACTGGGCAACAGTGCGAAGCCTCGCTACGTCACTCTGTGTGTGTGAGGGCAAGTGCCTGCTATGTCAATTTTAATGTGCACATCCATACCACCGGCCATGTCCGCTGCTGCATGCAAAGCATAACTGAGCTTCCAGAAGCCATGCGAACATTCACAGGGTGCTCTCTCTCTCTCTCTCTCTCTCTCTCTCTCTCTCTCTCTCTCTCTAAAAGTCCTTCCGATGAGACTTTAAACCGAGGCCCCGTGTTCGAACGCACGCAGAACATATTGCGCACACGTTAAATCCTGTTCCGCTTTTCGTAAGAGTAGGCCATCGTGTGCCGGTGGGAATAGATGACATTGACAAAACTGCATGCACACGGGGACTGGATGTAAAAAAGCACAAGAGTGCTTATTCCATTATCCTCGATATAAAAGAATAAATCAATCAATCAATGTCTCTCTCTTTCTCTCTAATCAGGGCAAGGGCCGATGAAAAAAGTATGTAAATGCTTACTCTGTTACGCTTGAAAAATAAAGATTATTCATTCATTCATTCATTCATTCATTCATTCATTCATTCTCTCTCTCATCACACACACACACACACACACACACACACACACACACACACACACACACACACACACACACACACACACACACACACACACACACAGATGATTCGCCTACACATTAATTTTGCATAAGTGTCGAAAATATGGCCGTTGTCAGGAATGAAAAAATGTTTCTCCCTCCGCAATGCAAGTCGTTCATTGAAATGACTGTTCGGGTCTGTTGTTGGCTGGCTGGCTGGCTGGTTGGTTGGTTTTCATTGTTCGTTTTTTTGGTTGTTTGAGTGTGTTTCGTTTATTTTTTCTATTGTGTGTTTTGCCTTGTTTTTGGTTTGGTTTGGTTTTTTGTTTTTTGTCGTGGGGGGGGGGGGGGGGGGGGGGTTCTTGTGTGGAGGGGAGGGATGTATGCTTTCTTTTTCTTCGCATTGACGTCACCAAACAAAAAGCCGCTGTGTGTGTGTGTGTGTGTGTTGTGTGTGTGTGTGTGTGTGTGTGTGTGTGTGTGTGTGTGTGTGTGTGTGTCTGTCTGTCTGTCTGTCTGTCTGTCTGTCTGTCTGTCTGTCTGTGTTTGTGTCTGTGTGTGTGTTACAATCTTCAAGCAGAGGCACCTATGTATATGTGTATGTATTATAGATCATCTACCGTTTAAATAGAAGCGTGAGTCATCTGCTTTCAGTGTGATCACTTAAAAATTTCTATATCTCTATGTGTGTATACAGACAGACAGACAGAATGAGGACTTTGACTTCTGAACATTGCAAAAGTTTAATAATACGTCGGCTCTAGGATACAATATATCAAAAGGAAGTGATTGGGGGGGGGGGGGGGGGGAATAGACAACAGACAAGAGCAGTGACGTCACAAGAATATTATTTGTTGATGTTGGGCGTTCCCTAGCTTAACGCTCTGGGAGTCACCCAGAATGTGCACTCTGACTCACTCATCCATCCCACCTGGGAATCACTGTGAAATTGAACTTGCACACTGGATGAGGAGTTTGCCTGTATGACATGTTTTCAAAGTGCCTCGCCATATAGGCAGCCATGCACTGACTTCAGAGGATTTTTTTTCACATTTCAAGGAGGGTGCAGGTTGTTATGCTAGTTCTTCAGTTTAACGCCCTTCTGCTAAATAGAGATTTTAGACGTGTGTGTGTGTGTGTGTGTGTGTCAATCAATCAATCAATCAATCAATTTTATTCAGTTTTTGCAGGCCATAAGACCTATATGAACACAAAATACGAAAAGCAACCATGTAGCAGTCGAGGTGATATAGTACAGTAAGCACCGCAGTCTGTTGTTGTAGGCACCAAAAAGACCTATATGTTTCTGATTTTTAGACATTCAATTACATAAACTGCCAAATTCATAATCAATTTGTCAGAAGCGTTTGAGCACAGCATCTGAACCTTAAAGCCTGAAGGGAACCTGTGATAATAGAGGGGGATATAACGCTTACGTAAAGTTGCATATCTTGGGCATATGAGCAAAAAGTGACACAAATCTTCAATGG
>CM060339.1:2728922-2756422 GCA_030674155.1 Stramonita haemastoma | reverse complement strand
CCTGTGTGAATGCAGTTTTGTCAATCTTGTTATCTGTTCCACCGGTACAAAATGGCCTACTCTTACGAAAAGCGGAACAGGATTTAACATGCGCAAGATGTTCTGCGTGCATTTACATATGGGGCCTCAGTTTATAGTCTCATCTGAAGGACTTTTGGGGAGAGTGGAGTCAGCACTGATGTTAACTCCTGGAGAAAAATCTCCTTGGACAGGAATCGAACCCGGGTGGTCAAATTGCGAGCGCAATGTTCTGACCACTAGGCTATCCAGGTCTGGTCAGCCTCCTGGACCAGAGGGCAGACAGAGAGTGCAGGGGTTACACAAAGGACATAGTCTAGTCTCACTTATTTATTGGAATGTGGCTTAGCTTTATTATCCCTCTTTGAATGTGTCTTGAGTTTTATCCATGTTTGAATATGTATGGTTTTATCCAGTTTTGAATGTGTATGGTTTATCCAGTTTTGAATGTGTATGGGTTTTATCCATTTTGAATGTGTATGGGTTTTATCCATGTTTGAATATGTATGGGTTTTATCCAGTTTTGAATGTGTATGGGTTTTATCCGTTTTGAATGTGTGTGGGTTTATCCATGTTTGAATGTGTATGGGTTTTATCATTTTGAATGTGTATGGGTTTTATCCATTTGAATGTGTATGGGTTTATCCTGTTTGAATGTGTATGGGTTATATCCAGTTGAATGTGTAGGTTTATCACTCAGATTGTGACCGTTTCTGACCAAGCTGAAGAGAGGTTGTCAGTCTGCCCCCAATGTTTAGGTTTTGTTGGTTTTTTTAACTTGTTATCAGCATCTATAGTATAGGTGTTAGTTAACCCTGAGGTTGTGCCCCTTTCTGGCCAGGCCGAGTTGTTGCAACAAGTTCTAATCCAAATTTGTGACACCTGACTGGGCTGAGAAAGAGTCAGAAAAAATGTGTGAAAACATTCTGATTGGCCTTTTGAGACAGGAAGAATAGAGGAAAGTTTGTAGCAAGGATAGAACAAGAAGAAAGAAAGAAGAAAAAAATCCTTCAAAAGAGTAGAATCAAATGTTAGAAACTTCTTCAAGTTAGAATAAGAAAAAAGTTACCAGAAAAAAACACAGAAAATGTTCATGAGACTAGAATGAAATAGTTAATAACCGGACTTCTCTATGGGGATTGACTTTATGTACAGAAATGAAGAAGAAACGAAACAAAACAAACCTCAACACCCAGCAGTGTAGATGTTATCACAGTGGAGTGTAAGAAGTGTATTGGAATGCTTGCTGAGAGGGAAGTGCATGTAGTGAGAATGGATGTCATGAAGTGCATGAGAGAGTGATTTTACTGATCATTGAGCATGGGTCGGTTGTTTGGGTTTTTTTTTTTGTGAAGTCCATGGCGTTTTGTGAAACTGATCGAGTCTTTCATATCCACATGCTGAATGTGTGTGTGTGTGTGTGTGTGTGTGTGTGTGTGTGTGTGTGTGTGTTGGTGTGTGTGTGTGTGTGTGTGTGTGTGTGTCGTGTGTGTGCGGCATGTGTGTGAGAGCACACATGCACATGTGTATATGGTTGTGTGTATGCGTGCTTGCATGCATGTGTGTTGTGTCACCTGCACCTGCACCTTCAGCAGAAGTATGAGCAAACAGACAAGTGATAATGATATGAAGTGTTGCCATATATTGTACATATAAAATATAATTCATATATATATATTATATATATATATATATATTTATTATATAAAATAGTAATCTATGAATACAGATGTCTATGAAAGCAGCAGAGTAGCTGATGCATTCATCAATCTCATTGAAAGTGTGATAAAAATGTTTGGAATAAAAACTATCAATGAACACCCTTTTTTTTTTGTTTGTGTGTCAGTTAGTGTGTTTGATTTGCTCTCTCTCTCTCTCTCTCTCTCTCTCTCTCTCTCTCTCTCTCTCTCTCTCTCTCTTCTCTCTCTCTCTCTCTCTCTCTCTCTCTCTCTCTCTCTCTCTCTTCTCTCTCTCATTTACCCCCCCCCCCCCCTATCTGCGTATACACGCATAGCTCCATTCAAAGGCTGTTGGTGGACAGACAGAGTGATGTACAGAGAATAATGAGCACTGTGTGTAACTAGTCTCCCTAGCAATTCTCCCTCCCTTCCAATGGGCTCCCTAGGCCCTCTCTGGGCCTCATCACCACCATTTTTTCCCCTTTTTGTTCCTTGGCTAGAGCCCCAAGATTCACCAATGGTGAGATTTGGCCTGTATTACCATTTTAGCCCACCGTGAAGGTCCAGCTTTCGGGATGTTTGCCGGGTGTGTCTGTTTTCGTAACCCACCGAACACTGACATGAATTGCAAGATCTTTAACGCGTATCTGATCTTCTGCATGTGTATATGAACTTATACACAAAGGGAGTCGAGGCACTGGCAAGTCTGCACGTGAAGTAAACCTTGGAGATAGTAAAAACTCCCCTCCCTTAAATTCACCAGACGCTGAAGAGATTCAAACTCACGACTTCATGGACGCCATGGGATTGAAGGTGAAGGGTGTAAACCACTCAGGTGTAGCGTCCCTGACCACCATACACTATTGATTTTCTGGAGATGGTCAAGCCATGTGGTTACCTGCCGGTCTGCCAGCGATTCTGTAGCCTTATTTTATTTCTTTTTTATTATTTTATACATTTTTTATTTTTATACCATTTATGTCACAGCATATTTCTCTGTGTGAAATTCGGGCTGCTCTCCCCGGGAGAGCGTGTCACCACAGATATCCGTCCCCCGAGCACGGGGGTGTCACTGAGTTGTCAAGGCCGAGTCATGGACACATCTATACAGAGGAGTACACTGGCTTTGCAGGGGACGAGATATTTTAATTTTTTGTTTATTTATTCTTTTATATCGAGGATAATGGATTAAGCACTCATGCATTTTTTTTTTATATCCAGTCCCCGTGTGTTTACAGTTTTGTAAATTTTGTCATCTGTTCCCACCAACACATGATGGCCTACTCTTATGAAAAGCACAACAGGATTTAACATGTGCACAAGATGTTCTGCGTGCATTTGCACACAGGGTATAGGTTTATGGTCTCATCCAAAGGACTTTTGGGGAGAGTGGAGTCAGCACTGATGTTAACTCCAGAGGAAAAATACCCTCGAACGGGAATCGAACCCTGGTCGTCAAATTGGGAGCGTAATGTTCTGACCACTTCACTATCACTATCAAAGCTATATTATTATCATTTTTGTTTTTAATTATCAATTTTAAATGTGTTAATTCTCCTTAATGTATTTATTAATATAATGAACTGGCCACTTTATAGGAAAAAGAAGGGGGTGGGAGTATTTATGCAATAGAATGTTGGCAAAGATACGTTTTACATAGTAACCTGTATCACACAATTACAAAAAAAAAAAAAAAAAAAAAAACTAAATGAAAAAAATTCACGAGCCTGCCAGGATTCGAACCTGGAATCTTCTGATCCGTAGTCAGACGCGTTATCCATTGCGCCACAGGCCCTTGCTGACTCTGAAGGAAACTTAATAGTATATATACCTTTAACAATTACGCTCTCCGTCCTGATGGTGATTTCTGTGCAATTTTCTTTTAGTCTACCTAAAAACATACTCAAGCAAGATCAACAAACGTAAATCAACAACAAATTTCAGAAAAATTTTGACTTTGTAAGGCTTAATCAGTCACAATCGTATTAAATCGAGAACAAAATGGCGGACCGTGTTTGACCCAAGGGAAGCCACTTTGTTTACTTTCCTCAGGGAAACAAGTGATACACATTGCCATTACCAACATGGTTTTATTCAACAGAAACGATCCTTGTGGAGTTGTGTGTATCATTTTGACTTATACTGCTGTCCTTTATGCAGACTATGTCATTGTTCGACATCTTATTCCTCCAATGTCCCACACGTAAGCAACATCAATGTGTAGATTTGGTACTTTCTGATTGTGAAATTTTATGCGAAAAAGTGTCTACGGTCTAAATTCTTCAATCGTTGCCGCCCCAAATCACACAGTTGTGCTGTAATGAGGGTCTGTAGATCATAGTGTTCACTGTTACTGTGTTAACAGAAACAGCACACTAGTCTGAGTTAGCATATAGCACAATAATAACTGAGCACTGTCAGTTTTGTCGAGTGTGAATCTTTACGACTTTAGGCTAGAAGGAAGAAATGAAACCTGTGTTGTTGTTTAATTGGAAAGGTTTTTTCTTTAAAATCTTATTGATGTTGGGTTTGTTTGGTTGGCAATTAACAAAAATATCGCGTTTTTATCAAATCAATTTTTGTTCACACCTGGACCTTTATTTATTTATTTAATGTATTAATTTATCATTTTATATCAGGATAATAGAATAACACTCATGTGCTTTTTTTTTTTACATTCAGTCCCCGTAGGTATGCGGTTTTTAAATCTTATCATCTGTTTCCACCTGCAGGATGGCCTTTGACTTCAGAAGTTATCTGTTTTTATGTTAGTTGTAAATCAAAATTATCTATGTTGTTTTTAACTTGTTGGTCCAGTTGACCCCAAAGATCAGACTGAAGGCTATACTTATAGCTCTGTTTTGCTTGGTTTGTGTGTCTGTTTTTATCCTGATACAAGCATTGTACTTTAAGAAGTAATGTTAATCTGTCAGAGTTTGTTATAAATTTATTTTGATTTATTTTTCTTGTGTATGTATATATATATATATTTTCAGATTCAAATTATCAAACAACAACAGCCTTTTCAGCCGTGTAGCTGTTTGACGGTCAAGGAGATTTTTCTCCTGGAGTTAATATCAGTGCTGACTCCACTCTCCCCAAAAGTCCTCCGGATGAGACTTTAATTTTTAACCGAGGCCCTGTGTGCGAACACACAGAGAACATCTTGCACACATGTTAAATCCTGTTCCACTTTTCATAAGAGTAGGCCATCGTGTGCCGGTGGGAACAGATGACATTTACAAAACTGCATACACATGGGGACTGGATGTAAAAAAGCACAAGAGTGCTTATTCCATTATCCTTGATATAAAACAATAATCAATCAATCAATTAATTTCTGCCTGATTCATCAACATTGAGGTGTTAATTCTTTTTTATTTCGAGGATAATGGAATAAGCATTCATTTGCTTTTTTTCATCCAGTCCCCGTGTGTATGCAGTTTTGTAAATCTTGTCATCTGTTCCCACCGGCACACAATGGCCTACTCTTACAAAAAGGGGAACAGGATTTAACATGTGCGCAAGATGTTCTGTGTGCTGTCGTACACGGGGCCTCTGTTTACAGTCTCATCTGAAAGACTTTTGGGAGAGTGGAGTCAGCACTGATGTTAACTCCAGGAGAAAAATCCCCTCCAACGGGAATCAAACTCGGGTCGTCAAATTGCGAGTGCAATGTTCTGACCACTAGGCTATCCCGTCTCACTGTGTGTGTGTCACTGTGTGTGTGTGACTGCAGGCTGTGGGGCGCCATCAATGCTGTGGCCTTCAACACCATCGTCTTCCTCATCGCAGCCTCTCACTCAGAGCCGTGCTGTCTGACCCGGGCATGATCCCCCTGCCCTCCGCCTGCATGGACTTCTCTGACCTCCACTCTCCACAGCCACCAAAGGAAAATGTGAGCGGAGAGAGAGAGAGAGAGAGAGAGAGAGAGAGAGAGAGAGAGAAGAGAGAGAGAAGAGAGAGAACTTAAGAACTATCTGTAGCGGTAATGTGAGAGAGAGCTCTAATTATTTATTTATTTAATCTTTTATATCGAGGATAACAGAATAAGCAATCGTGTGCTTTTTTTCATCCGGTCCCCGTGTGTATGCAGTTTTGTAAATATTGTCATCTGTTCCCACTGGCACACGATGGCCTACTCTTACGAAAAGCGGAACAGGATTTAACGTGTGCGCAAGATGTTCTGCGTGCGTTCGCACACGGGACCTCGGTTTAAAGTCTCATCCGAAGGACTTTTGGGGAGAGTGGAGTCAGCACTGATGTTAACTCCAGGAAGAAAATTTCCTCGACCGGACTCGAACCCGGGTCTTCAAATTGCCAGTGCAATGCTCTGACCACTAGGCTATCCGCCCAGAGAGAGAGAGAACTTTAGAACTATCTGTAGCGGTAATGTGAGAGAGAGAGAGAGAATTTTCTATCTGTAGCGGTAATGTGAGAGAGAGAGAACTTTAGAACTATCTGTAGCGGTAATGTGAGAGAGAGAGAACTTTAGAACTGTCTGTAGCAGTATGTGAGAGAGAGAGAGAACTTTAGAACTATCTATAGCGGTAATGTGAGAGAGAGAGAGAACTTTAGAACTGTCTATAGCGGTAATGTGAGAGAGAGAGAGAACTTTAGAACTGTCTATAGCGGTAATGTGAGAGAGGAGAGAACTTTAGAACTATCTATAGCGGTAATGTGAGAGAGAGAGAGAACTTTAGAACTGTCTATAGCGGTAATGTGAGAGAGAGAGAGAACTTTAGAACTGTCTATAGCGGTAATGTGAGAGAGAGAGAGAACTTTAGAACTGTCTATAGCGGTAATGTGAGAGAGAGAGAACTTTAGAACTGTCTGTAGCAGTAATGTGAGAGAGAGAGAGAGAACTTTAGAACTGTCTATAGCGTAATGTGAGAGAGAGAGAGAACTTTAGAACTGTCTATAGCGGTAATGTGAGAGAGAGAGAGAACTTTAGAACTGTCTATAGCGGTAATGTGAGAGAGAGAGAGAACTTTAGAACTGTCTATAGCGGTAATGTGAGAGAGAGAGAGAGAACTTTAGAACTGTCTATAGCGGTAATGTGAGAGAGAGAGAGAACTTTAGAACTGTCTATAGCGTAATGTGAGAGAGAGAGAGAGAACTTTAGAACTGTCTATAGTGGTAATGTGAGAGAGAGAGAGAACTTTAGAACTGTCTATAGCGGTAATGTGAGAGAGAGAGGAACTTTAGAACTGTCTTAGAGTAATGTGAGAGAGAGAGAGAACTTTAGAATGTCTGTAGCGTAAAGTGAGAGAGAGAGAGAACTTTAGAACTGTCTATAGCGGTAATGTGAGAGAGAGAGAGAACTTTAGAACTGTCTATAGCGGTAATGTGAGAGAGAGAGAGAACTTTAGAACTGTCTATAGCGTAATGTGAGAGAGAGAGAGAGAACTTTAGAACTGTCTATAGCGGTAATGTGAGAGAGAGAGAGAACTTTAGAACTGTCTTAGCGGTAATGTGAGAGAGAGAGAGAACTTTAGAACTGTCTATAGCGGTAATGTGAGAGAGAGAGAGAACTTTAGAACTGTCTATAGCGGTAATGTGAGAGAGAGAGAGAACTTTAGAACTGTCTATAGCGGTAATGTGAGAGAGAGAGAGAACTTTAGAACTGTCTGTAGCGTAATGTGAGAGAGAGAGAGAACTTAGAACTGTCTGTAGCAGTAATGTGAGAGAGAGAGAGAACTTTAGAACTGTCTATAGCGGTAATGTGAGAGAGAGAGAGAACTTTAGAACTGTCTATAGCGGTAATGTGAGAGAGAGAGAGAACTTTAGAACTGTCTATAGCGGTAATGTGAGAGAGAGAGAGAACTTTAGAACTGTCTATAGCGGTAATGTGAGAGAGAGAGAGAACTTTAGAACTGTCTGTAGCAGTAATGTGAGAGAGAGAGAGAGAACTTTAGAACTGTCTATAGCGGTAATGTGAGAGAGAGAGAGAACTTTAGAACTGTCTATAGCGTAATGTGAGAGAGAGAGAGAACTTTAGAACTGTCTATAGCTGGTAATGTGAGAGAGAAGACTTTGTGGTCTGTGAGTCTGGAAGGAAGGAAGGAATCAAGGTAGGTAGGTAGGTGGCAGGATGGTTAAGACGTTCGCCTGCCAATATGTAAACCGCGAGTTTCTGGGTTCATACCCAGCTCGCCCTTTCTTCCCAGTTTGACTAAAAAATCAAACTGAATGTCAAAGTCATTCGGGTGAGACTATAAACTGAGGTCCTGTGTGCAAACGCACGCAGAACATCTTGCGCACACATTAAAATCCTGTTTTGCCTTTGGAAGAGCAGGCCATCGTGTGCTGGTAGGAGTGGATGACAAAATTATAATTAAAAAAAACCAGCATGCACACAGGTGTCGTGTTTAGACACCATCCCTGAGGGGGAAAAAATATGGGTATGCGCTGCATTTGTGGCGACATGCTCTCCCCGGGGAAGCAGCCCGAATTTCATGCAGAGAAATCTCAGTGACATAAAGTGGTATAAAATAAAATAAAAATAAATGTATGTATGTACATGTATATAGGTATGTATTTATGTATAATATAGTTATGTATGTATTTATGAACTTATCTATTAATTCATTTATGTTTTTTTCATTGTTTATGTACATATTCATTTATTTATTTGTTGTTGCTTTGATATACAAATACCTATTTGACTCCACGCTGATTTCAGATTGATGGATGGATGGTATGTATGGAGTGCGAGACGTACAGACCCCTGCGAGCTCACCACTGTCGCATCTGTATTTATCTATTTATCTATTTATTTATCTATTTATTTATCTATTTATCTATTTATCTATTCCTGATTTCAGATGGATGGCTGGACAGTGTGTATGAAGTGCAAGACATACAGACCCCCGCGAGCTCACCACTGTCGCATCTGTATTTATCTATTTATCTATTTATTTATCTATTTATCTATTCCTGATTTCAGATGGATGGCTGGACAGTGTGTATGAAATGCGAGACGTACAGACCCCCACGAGCTCACCACTGTCGCATTTATCTATTTATTTTTATAAGTATTTATTTTTCATTTTGTTTGTATTTATTAAGCTATTTATCATTTTTTACATAAAAATACCTGTTTGACTCCATGCTGATTTCAGATGGATGGGTGGACAGTGTGTATGAAGTGCGAGACATACAGACCCCCACGCGCTCACCACTGTCGCATCTGTAGTCATCTATTTATTTATTTATTTATTTATTTATCGATTTATCGATTTATCTATTTATCTATTCCTGATTTCAGATGGATGGGTGGACAGTGTGTATGAAATGCGAGACATACAGACCCCCACGAGCTCACCACTGTCACATCTGTATTCATCTTCTTTTTTTTTTTTTTTTTTTTAATTTATTTATTTATTTATTTATTTATTTATGTATTTATCTATTCATTCATTGATTTTCATACCTGTTTGACTCCACGCTGATTTCAGATGGATGGCTGGACGGTGTGTATGAAGTGCGAGACGTACAGACCCCCTCGAGCTCACCACTGTCGCATCTGCCGACGATGCATTCGCCGCATGGATCACCACTGCCCCTGGTGAGGGAGGGAGGGAGGGAGTCTCTTTGATGGAATTGGGACCAGGGATGCATTCTTTTCTGGTCAAATGAGGTGAAAGATCGATAGAAGGTGGTAAAAGGTAGATAGAAAGTGGTAAAAGGTGGATAAAAGTGGTAAAAGGTAGATAGAAAGTGGTAAAAGGTCGATAAAAAGTGGTAAAAGGTAGATAAAAGTGGTAAAAGGAAGATAAAAGTGGTAAAAAGTAGATAGAATGTGGTAAGTGTATGTTTGTCATATGATATATGTAAGTTGGTATGTGTCACTATGTTTGTCATATGATATAATTATGTTGTAATGTGTCAGTATGTTTGTTATATGGTATGTAAGATGTTATGTGTCACTATGTTTGTCATAATTATGATATATGATTTGATATACATGTGTCAGTATGTTTGTTATGTGATGTTTTCAGGATCAACAACTGTGTTGGAGAATACAACCAGAAGTTTTTCCTCCAGTTTTTGTTCTATGTGGGTGAGTCTTTGTTAGTGTGTGTGTGTGTGTGTGTGTGTGTGTGTGTGTGTGTGTGTGTGTGTGTGTGTGTTGTGTGTGTGTGTGTGTGTGTGTGTCAAAGTCGATGTCAAAGTCAAAATTTTATTTTCAGATGGTACATTAAGTAAGCAATAAATTTGCTTTTTTTTATCAAGCCATCTATCTAGTGTGTGCATGTGTGTGTGTGTTCGCGTGTACGCGTGCATGCATGCATGCATGTGTGTGCATGCGTACGTGCGTGTGTGTGATTCAGATTCAGATTCAGAATATTTATTGCTGTTCATGTCATGCAGACCTATTTGACACAGCAAAACAAACCTCAGGTTTAATTATCTTTCTGCCCAAATGATGTCCACTGAAAACATGTTGCATTCTACTTTTCTTTAGCTCTTTTCTCCAAACATTTATTCACATATCGAATGATACCTGCTTGGTAGATATCAACTGTGATTATGTCACTTAACTTAGCTATATATTTTTTACATTCTTTGTCTCTGGTTTTAATTTTTAGTAACAAATTGTCTCTAAGTTCATCATATAAGACACTGTCATCGAGTAAATGAAATTCGTCTTCTATTTTGTCACAGTATTTGCATTTTCTGTCCTCTCTGGGCATATTTTGGTGCCTCCCTTTCTCTATCATTAAATCGTGACAGCTTATACGAAATTTACAAAAGTATTTTTATGGGTTTTGTTTCAAAGTTCATTAAATATGGTTCCATTCTGTACTCTTTGGTACCAAAATCATAAAATGGTAGCTTTGCAAACTTTCCTCTGGTAGTTCCAGAATGTTTTATACATGGCCTGAAGCTTTCTTTGAACAGCATAGCTTAACCGAGGAACATCAAGAGCACTCTGGTTTTTCCACACATGTTTAAACCCAATTGTGTAAAGAATATTTTTTACTGTATTGATCCATTTATCATGTCTGATGCCAATAATTGTATGCTACTCTATATACGAATCTGGTTTTGATTCTGTCAAATGAGTCCAAAAGGATGTTATCCAAAAGGATGGTATCTGGCATAGGATTCTAAGGGTCAGTGGAAATGTTCCAAATATACCTATAGTGGGTAGTAAATGCTTTTTTATGAACTCCCAGTATTTGTTAATATGTACAAAATTTTATATGAAAATGTTCACACAGAAGCTGATTGGATAAGCATGTCTTGAACAATTCATCAATATTAACTTCTGTCTCCTGCAGAAAACAAAAAGGAAACCAATTTCCTGCTCCATAAGTTAACTCTCAGAAGACGGCCGTCCACTATAGCGGATTTGCTCTTTGCAGATTTTTAATGTGGCGGCCGCATTGATACTATGACTGGTGCAGCTTAACACAGCTTCATGAGCCTGTCCAAGGTCAAATGCAATGCCATGCCATGTTGTGCCATGCCGTGCCATGTTGTGCCATGCCGTGTTGTGCAGGAGTGGCCAGTGTCCATGCTCTGACTCTGATCATCGTCAGCTGGATTCTGGACCCAGGCACCAGGGCTGAGGGCAAACACGTGAAAATGTGAGTGTGTGAGGTGTGTGTGTGTGTGAGTGTGTGTATGTGTGTATGTGTGTGTGTGTGTGTGTGTGTGTGGTGTGGTGTGTGGTGTGTGTGTGTGTGTGTGTGTGTGTGTGTGTGTGTGAGTGTGTGAGTGGTGTGTGTGTGTGTGTGTGTGTGTGTGTGTGTGTGTGTGTGTGTGTGTGTGTTGTGTTTTAGAAATTATTTGTTTTATGCCATAAAAATGTGTGCACATGTTATTATCTTAGACTGTGCTTAACATTGTAATAAAAGATTGTTTGTTACTTTCATTGATATTTGTCTTATCATACGACTATTTTTAACAAGTTAAAGGATTTAATATAGATTATGGTTTATTTCACAAAAATGTGTGCACATATATGCAGTGTTTCCAACAGTGCGTTGTGTGTGTGTGTGTGTGTGTGTGTGTGTGTGTGTGTGTGTGTGTGTGTGTGTGTGGTGTGTGTGTGTGTGTGTGGTGTGTGTGTGTGTTGTAATGCATGAGCAAACTGGTGTGCGTAGGAATGGTTGAGATTTTGTTTAGGTGAGTTTATGACTGGGTGAGGTATTGTTGAGTTGTGGGTGATTTTTATATTATGATATGTGTGAGCTTTTTTTTTTTCTTTTTTTTTTCCCCATGATGTTACTTTTTACATGTTTGCTTTTTATGTGTGGCATGTAACCCTCATGAATTTCTCTATGAGATAATAAAGTATTTTTGAATTTGAATGTATGTATGTATGTATGTATGTATGTATGTATGTATGTATGTATGTATGTATGTATGTATGTATGTATGTGTGTGTGTTGTATGTTGTGTATGTATGTATGTATGTATGTATGTATGTATGTAGTATGTATGTATGTATGTATGTATGTATGTATGTATGTATGTATGTATGTATGTATGTTGTGTGTGTATGTGTGTATGTGTGTGTGTGTATGTGTGTATGTATATATGTATGTATGTATGTATGTATGTATGTAGGTAGGTAGGTAGGTAGGTAGGTAGGTAGGTAGGTAGGTAGGTAGGTAGGTAGGTAGGTATGTAGGTATATGTATGTATGAATGTATGTATGTGTGTGTCTTTGATTTTACATATGTATGTATGTATGTATGTATGTATGTATGTATGTATGTATGTATGTATGTATGTATGTGTGTATGTGTGTATGCAGATATATATGCAGGTATGTATGCAGGTATGTATGCAGGTATGTATGAATGTATGTATGCAGGTGTGTATGCAGGTGTGTATGCAGGTGTGTATGCAGGTATGTATGCAGGTGTGCAGGTATCATAGACTCTGCTGTGTGCTGTGTTTCAGGGTGCATTCCATCGTGCTGATGATAGAGTCTCTGCTCTTTGGCCTCTTTGTCCTGGGCATGGGATGTGACCAGGTAAAGCTGTGTTCTGTTCTGTGTGACCAGGTAAAGCTGTGTTCTGTGTGACCAGGTAAAGCTGTGTTCTGTGTGACCAGGTAAAACTGTGTTCTGTGTGACCAGGTAAAACTGTGTTTTGTGAGACCAGGTAAAGCTGTGTTCTGTGTGACCAGGTAAAACTCTGTTCTGTTCTGTGTGACCAGGTAAAACTGTTCTGTGTGACCAGGTAAAACTGTTCTGTGTGACCAGTAAAACTCTGTAAAACTGTAAAACTCTGTTGTGTGTTCTGTGTGACCAGGTAAAACTGTGTTCTGTGTGACCAGGTAAAACTGTTCTGTGTGACCAGGTAAAAACTCTGTAAAACTGTAAAACTCTGTTGTGTGTTCTGTGTGACAAGGTAAAACTCTGTTCTGTTCTAGACATGGGGTATGACCAGGTATTTGTTTATTTATTCATTTATTTTGGAAGAGTACGCCATTATGTGATGATGCAGTGTCAGTGATGATGTGGTGTCAGTGATGATGCAGTGTCAGTGATGATGTGGTGTCAGTGATGATGTGGTGTCAGTGATGATGCTGTGTCAGTGTCTGTGATGATGCTGTGTCGATGTCTGTGATGATGCGGTGTCAGTGATGATGCGGTGTCAGTGTCTGTGATGATGCGGTGTCAGTGTCAGTGATGATGCGGTGTCAGTGATGGTGCTGTTGTGGTTTTCAGCTGTCGGCCATCTTGAGAGACACGACAGCGGTGGAGGAGGTGAAGAGGGAGGGAGGGGGGCGCGCGTCAGTACAAGGACCAGGATGGGCTGTGTCAGGAATCTTCGGCCACAGTCTGTGGTCTGTCTGTCAGAATTGTCATCCACAATCCTGTTGTCTGTCTGTCAGAATTGTCATCCACAATCCTGTTGTCTGTCTGTCAGAATTGTCATCCACAATCCTGTTGTCTGTCTGTCAAAATTGTCATCCACAATCCTGTTGTCTGTTTTGTCAGAATTTGTCATCCACAATCCTGTTGTCTGTCTGTCAAAATTTGTCATCCACAATCCTTTTTTTTCTGTCCTCTGTCAGAATTTTGTACACATCCTTGTTTGTTGTCAGAATTTTAATACACAATCCTTAATGTTTGTCTGTGTCAGAATTTTATACACATCCTTGTTGTCTGTCAGAATTTTAATACACAATCCTTTTTGTCTGTCAGAATTTTAATAAGCAATCCTTTTGTCTGTCAGAATTTTAATACACAATCCTTTTGTCTGTCAGAATTTTAATAACAATCCTTTTGTCTGTCAGAATTTTAATAAACAATCCTTGTTGTCTGTCAGAATTTTAATACACAATCCTTGTTGTCTGTCTGTCAGAATTTTAATACACAATCCTTTTGTCTGTCAGAATTTTAATACACAATCCTTAATGTTTGTCTGTGTCAGAATTTTAATACACAATCCTTGTTGTCTGTCTCTGTCAGAATTTTAATACACAATCCTTGTTGTCTGTCTCTGTCAGAATTTTAATACACAATCCTTGTTGTCTCTCTTTCTCTCTCTTCTTCTTTTCCGTTGTGTATGTATTTTTATGGGAAGGACGGTGGCAGGATGGTTAAGACGTTCGCCTGCCAATATGTAAACCGCGAGTTTCTGGGTTTGTACCCAGCCTCGCCCTTTCTGCCCAGTTTGACGA
Organism: Stramonita haemastoma; assembly: GCA_030674155.1. Taxonomy (NCBI): domain Eukaryota; kingdom Metazoa; phylum Mollusca; class Gastropoda; order Neogastropoda; family Muricidae; genus Stramonita; species Stramonita haemastoma. The sequence continues at coordinate 2,742,071 of CM060339.1, read as the reverse complement.
AAAAATCGAACTGAATGTCAAAGTCATTTGGATGAGACTATAAACTGAGGTCCCGTGTGCGAATGCACGCAGAACATATTGTGCACACTTTAAAATCCCATTCCGCCTTTTGGAAGAGCAGGCCATCGTGTGCCGCTAGGGAGTGGATGACAAAATTATAACAAACCACATGCACACAGGTGTCGTGTTTAGACACCATCCCTGAGGAAAATTCAGGGGGTTGGAGTCCCAGGGTGGCTTGCGGCTGTATATATGGCAACGTTCTGGTGGCTCCTGCGACGGCACTGGAACCATTCGTATCGGTCATTGCCTTTCCTATGGATCATTCCAGTGGCGTGGAGAGGGGGGGTCTGCTGCATGGTTAACAGCTTGCCCTCCATACTTACCTACCCAGGCTTTGCGCTCTAAAGTCTAGAGCGCAACTCCATAATCTTCCGAGACTGATGGTTGCCTACCACTATATATATATATTATATGCATGCTTTTTCTTTTCCCTCTCTAATACGCATTCTACCATTTCACTGTTTTTCCTTCCCTGTTTCTCTGTTGGTTTTTATCTATTTTCATCTTATCCACACTCACACATGGTCTGTAGGGTTTTTATCTGTTTGCATCCTCTCACACATGGTCTGTAGGGTTTTTATCTATTTTCATCCTCTCACATGGTCTGTAGGGTTTTTATCTATTTTCATCCTCTCACTCACACCACACATGGTTGTAGGGTTTTTATCTATTTTCATCCTCTCACTCACAACATGGTCTGTAGGGTTTTTATCTTTTTCATCTCTCACTCACACATGGTCTGTAGGTTTTATCTATTTTCAGCCTCTCACTCACCATGGTCTGTAGGTTTTTATCACCATTGGTTTCACCCTGTTCTCTACTCAGGTCCGCAAACTGTCATTCTTTTCTTGTTGCAGGCATCCACTGCCTGGTTTGTCCTTTGATGTCTGTTTCCCAGGGGGCTTGCTACGCCAGATTCACATTGGTCTGATTCTGCCTTACTAGAGGGCGTTTGGGGTGGTGGGGGAAGGGGGGGGGGGGGGGGGGTGGCAGGGAGGGGGGGGGGGAGAATAATGGAATGTGTGAAACAAAACCTGATATCTGGCTGGCCTTATTTCCATTATATATATAATATATATATATATATAAAGATATAAAATGATATATTAGATAAGTAAGAAGAATGAGAAAGAGATAGAGAGATGATAATGATGATGAAGAGAAGAGTATTGGGCAGGGGAGGTAGAGTTGCTATGAAAGTGGACGGTTGCACTCCACACATAGCCTTTTCTCTGCCTATTCACCAATCTTCTCTGCTGAGACCTCAACACGGTGTTGCAGAACATTCTTTCATTTCTTTTTCATTCATTCATTCATTCTTTTATATCAAGGATAATGGAATAAACACTTGTACACCTTTTTACATCCAGTCCCCGTGTGTATGCAGTTTTGTAAATCTTGTCATCTGTTCCGACTGGCACACAATGGCGAACTCTTACGAAAAGTGGAACAGGACTTAATGTGTGCACAAGATGTTCTGCACGCGTTTTGCACACTGGCCACAGTTTATAGTTTCATCTGAAGGACTTGGGGAGAGTGGAGTTAGCACTGATGTTAACTCCAGGGGAAAAATCCCCTCGCACGGGAATCAAACATGTGTAACCTGTATGTGAAACAGAAACTTGAACAATGATGGCAACATGTATAGCCTCTATGTGAAAAAGACCAAAAGAAACAAACCAAGATTTTCTGCATTTTTTTTTTCAAAGCGCTGTTATTTTTGGGTGTGTCATGTTGTTGTTTTTTGTGAAGTGTAAAAGAAATGTTGTGTGAGGTAAAGAAAGACAGCTTATTGTTGATAAACATTTGTATTTTTATAACTCTGTGTGTGGGTTTTTTTTTTTTTCATACAATAATGAGAAACATGAAGGAAGGCTTATTTGGAACAAGATGGAGGCTTGGGTGATATGAATATTCTGAAATGTTTTCCTATCATTTCAAGGAGAGAAAGCTTGAAAAGAACTAACTTTACTTTGCCTAAAAGAAAGCAGACTTGTCAGATAACTGCTCTTGACATTTTTCTACTTTGTTGATACGGGGAATGAAAGCAGAAAAGGAATGATGTCATTACTAGAACTACCCCCCCCCCTACCACCCCCACCTTCCAAGCCTTTTGTGATCAATGCTTGTTGTATTTTTGTACTTTGTTAACTTGGGAAGAAATCATGAGGGAAATATCTTTTGGTGAAAAAGAAATCATTTATGAAATATTTTTTGTGAGGAAGAAGTCATGAAAGAAATATTTTTTGTGAGGAAGAAGTCATAAAAGAAATATTTTTGTGAGGAAGAAGAAGAAATGAAAGAAATATCTTTTGGTGAAAAAGAAATCATGAAAGAAATATTTTTTGTGAGGAAGAAGTCATGAAAGTAATATTTTTTGGTGAAAAAGAAATCATGAAAGAAATATTTTTTGTGAGGAAGAAATCGTGAAAGAAATATTTTTATCTTATTATATATGTTATAATATATTATCTTGAAAGAAATATTTTTTGTGAAGGAGGAATCATGAAAGAAATATTTTTTGTGAATTTTGTGAAGGAAAAATCTTGAAAGAAATATTGTTTGTGAGGAAGAAATTAGGCGTAAATGGTGGCTGTGTAAATGAAATATTATTTGGTATCAAGAAAGACACATTATCATATGATACACACACATACACACATGCACGCATACACATACACACACACACACTCACACTCACACTCACACTCACACTCACACACACACACACACACACACACACACACACACACAGAGTCTAGAGATAACTTAAGTGCTTTACTGTCTATGCTTTGCAGTTTATTTAGCAAGTATTGTGGAGCGCTAAAAAACACCTCTTGTCCATACGTTAGTCTTGAGCGCACTAAAGAGGTAGCTAAAGATATAAGAGTTCTTGTGTCTTGCCCCCAGTGTTGTTTACATACAATTTTTAGAAAATTTAAACTCTTTCTTGCTTTATCTAGTATATAGTTGATATGATTGTACCAGGACAATTTAGTGGTTAGAATAATGCCCAGAAATTTAACGTGTTGGGTGTATTGTATTTTAATGTCATCGATAGTAAATAGAGGGAGATTCTCAGGGTCATAACCTGAATTGAAAAGCATCATGTTTGTTTTTTCAAGCGACAAACTAAGCCCATTTTCTGTCATAAATGAGCTGATTTTATTCAGTTCACACTGGTAAAGTTTCTTGATATAGTTAAGAGTTCGGAGTGGAGTTTTTCTTTTTAATGTTACCTTCATCCATAAGCAAATGTCATCAGCATAAGTTATCTCTGGGAGTTCCTTTTCATGCCTGTACTTTAGGCTCTTACAAGGAAGCAGGAGTGCTACCTCTTAATGATTATAGGGAACTTTGTGCTGCAAAGTATGTTTTGAGATGTTATTCATACGAAAATTTTTCACGAAAAGAAGTTAGTTTAAGATCAGACATAGACTTTGCAAAGCGAGCTAGGTCAATTATATCACTGACATCAATAAAGACTTTTGCTTCGGCTATGTTTAAAGATTCTAAAATTAGTGAAAACAGTCTTGCTGTTACACCTTCTTTTTCAGATACCCCTGAATGGGAAATGAAAAAGCCAATATTTGACATATGCCATACAAATCTATCAAAAAGCGATTCACCTAACATCCTTGCCAGCGTAGTGAATTCGCACATTGATAATCACTATTCAGACCACTTAAGGGTATACACAGACGGATCAAAACTTGATAACGGACATGTAGGAGCAGCTTTTGTTATACCAGCCCTTCACGTTGAGGAAAAATACCATATTACTAGTAGGGTTTCTATCTTTACGGCAGAGCTCTTTGCCATACTAAAGGCCCTGAATTATCTTGTTTCATTACCTCAGAATTATTTAAAAATTGTACTATGTGTTGATTCTAAATCTGTGTTGTATGCCTTAAATTCCCTAAATCAAAGTACTCGACTAAAAATGATTACCGAAGTCAGACATGTTCTTCATCTACTGTCCCTGAAAGGCATTAGAGTTACGTTTTGTTGGGTGCCTTCTCATTGTGGTATTTTTGCTAATGAATGGGTCGATAGAGCTGCTCGAAGAGGAGCATGCAATGTTGAAGGATCACTTTTAACTAATATACCTTTAGACCTTCGAGAGGGTTATGAAGTTTTAAAACATATATCCTACGATAAGGCAATTAAAAGACTGAAAAATTTGAATAGTTATTACTCTCAAAATTGCCTCAATGCAAAATACACCAAACCCCTCTATGCAAATTCATCTATGTCTGTTTCCAGACAAATCTCAAGTTTAGTCTATAGATTTCGTCTAAATGCCCTTCGCACAAAATATTGTAAGAACATACTATGCATGTGTGGAAAACAAATTAGTGTTAAACATCTGCTTACTTGTTGTCCTCAAATTAAAGAATTTCTTTCTATTACATTGAAAGATCCGTTCCTTTTAGAATCATCTGAAACGCTTAAAAGCATCCTCAACAATGATATACTTCTTTGCAGAATCTCTGAATGTCTGTTACACAGCTCAGTTGGTATCTTCCTGTGATTGATCGTTTTGTTTTAATGGAAATTCTTTGACCTCTTCTGTATACCTCTTCAATAGCTCTAGTCCCCCCCCCCCACCCACCCCAACTTTGGGCACATTATATACATCAGTGTGTGTAAATGTTCCAAAATCCAAAATTTGTCTGCATGTTATAGTTCCTATTGTTAGTTATAGTTAAGTTCTTGTTTACTTTCTTTTTTTAGCTTGAAGGGTTAGTGGGTTTTTTGTTGCTGTTTTCTTTTTTCCCTTATAGTCCAAAACCATAGGCCTACTTGCAGCTGTTTTTTTTTTTTTTTTTTTTTTTTTTTTTTTCCCCTCGGTTCTCTTTAATACTTTGTAATATAGACTGTCAAAGCGTAATCACACACGCACACGCGCGCGCACACACTCTCACACACACATACACTCACACTCACGCACGCATTCACGCACGCACACACAGACACAGACACACGCACGCGCGCGTGTGCGCGTACACACGCACACACACACACTCACACACTTGCCTGTCTGATATCACTTTTTAGTGGAAGGACGTTAAACTGAAGAACAACAACAGAGTCTAGAGTCTGTATTGTGGAAAATCGGCCTTTTGTAGGGTATATGTGTATTATACTTTTCTACTTAGTTACCAGAGTGAGGAAAAGCCTAAAGTGAGGCTGTGTCATGTGTAGAAGAATGCTGTGTGTATTCAGGGCGAGTGCTGCTGTGTGTATTCATGGTGAGTGCTACTATAGTGTGCTGCTGTGTGTATTCATGGTGAGTTCTGCTGTGTGTATTCATGGTGAGTGCTGCTGTATGTATTCATAGTGAGTTCTGCTGTATGTATTCATAGTGAGTTCTGCTGTGTGTATTCATGGTGAGTGCTGCTGTGTGTATTTACGGTGAGTGCTGCTGTTAGTGTGCTGCTGTGTGGATTTGCTACAATGATACAGCATGCAAGAAAGGGGAGTTAATTTTGTGAAAAGGGGAGGAAAGCTTGGTGTAGCACCATGCGTTAAAACCAGAAGTTTGTTTTGTTTTGTATAATTCAATGTGACATTTTAAGGGAAGCAACTGCAGTGGAAGAAATAGCCAGTTTATTGTGTAATCACTTTTTTTTTGGGGGGGGGGGGGGGGGGCATGTATTCTCCTACTGTTACTGTAAAGTTTTTTAAAATGAAGCTTTTGTTTTTAGCAGACTTCCTAAATCAATAATCTCTGCTGGGTCCTTAATCTAATCACAACAACAACTGATTGTGTGTGTGTGTGTGTGTGTGGTGTGTGTGTGTGTGTGTGTGTGTGTGTGTGTGTGTGTGTGTGTGTGTCATACAGGATGGATGGATGGATGGATGGATGGTGGATGGATATATGGATGTATGTATGTACTGTCCACAGAGACCAGTGCCTCATTTGCATATTCTGCCTTCTCTTTCCCAGGATAGTGTGGTTCATGCTTTTCCTGGGCTGTGTGAAATATTGTACGTTTTTTTAAAATTTAGGCTTTATGAAATATTGTACATGTTTTTTTATAATTTTCTGTGAAATATTGTACATGTTTTTTTTAATTTTCTGTGAAATATTGTACATTTTCTTTTTTTTTTAGTTTCTGTGAAATATTGTACATGTTTTATTTAGGTTCTGTGAAATATTGTACATGGTTTTTTTAATTTTCTGTGAAATATTGTACATGTTCTTTTTTATTTTCTGACAGTGAAATATTATACATGTTCTTTTTTTAATTTCTGTGAAATATTGTACATGTTTTTTTTTATTTCTGTGAAATATTGTACATGTTCTTTTTTTTTAATTTTCTGTGAAATATTATATACATTTTTTTATTTTCTGACAGTGAAATATTGTACATGTTCCTTTTTTATTTTCTGACAGTGAAATATTGTACACTTTAGTCTTTTTTTTCTGACAGTGAAATATTGTACAGGTTCTTTTTTTTTCTGAAAGTAAAATATCATATGCATTCTTTTTTTAAAAATTTTCTTACAGTGAAATTTTATACACTTTTTTTCTTTTATTTTCTGACATGAAATATACACATTCTTTTTTTTATTTTCTGACAGTGAAATCTATTTTCTGTTTTGTTTTGTTTTTTCTTTATTTTCTTTCGCCTTTGTGCCTTAACTCTTTAACTGTGTTTTGAAAAAGAAAAAAATGATATTGGATTATGGATTTTATCATGATTTGGGGGGAAGTTTTTGTCTGTTGTTGCAATGATGATGATCATCAATTTGTTTGTTTTAATTTTTTACTAACCCAGAGGTATTTATAATTTGAGTTTTTACAGTAAATCAAAGATGATTATGAATAAACCAAAAACTGCTCAGCCACACTCTTGGGTTTTGTGGTCTCCCTTGTTTGCTCTGATGCTGCTTTCCACACAGGTGACAGACACTGTGTAGAGCTGTCATTGTTCACTCTGATGCTGCTTTCCACACAGGTGACACAGTTTAGAGCTGTCATTGTTCACTCTGATGATGCTGTTTTCCCTAGAGGTGACAGTGTAGAGCTGTCATTGTTTGCTGCTTTCCCTAGAGGTGACAGTGTAGAGCTGTCATTGTTTGCTGCTTTCCCTAGAGGTGACACTGTAGAGCTGTCATTGTTTGCTGCTCCTAGAGGTGACAGTGTAGAGCTGTCATTGTTTGCTGCTTTCCACAAGGTGACAGTGTAGAGCTGTCATTGTTTGCTGCTCTCTATAGAGGTGACAGTGTAGAGCTGTCATTGTTTGCTGCTTTCCACACAGGTGACAGTGTAGAGCTGTCATTGTTTGCTGCTTCTATAGAGGTGACCTGTAGAGCTGTCATTGTTTGCTGCTTCTCTAGAGGTGACTGTGTAGAGCTGTCATTGTTTGCTGCTTTCCCTAGAGGTGACAGTGTAGAGCTGTCATTGTTTGCTGCTTTCTCTTAGAGGTGACAGTGTAGAGCTGTCATTGTTTGCTGCTTTCCCTAGAGGTGACACTGTAGAGCTGTCATTGTTTGCTGCTTCATGAGGTGACACTGTAGATGTGTCTTGTTTTGCTCTCTATAGAGGTGACAGTGTAGAGCTGTCATTGTTTGCTGCTTTCCCTAGAGGTGACAGTGTAGAGCTGTCATTGTTTGCTGCTCTCTATAGAGGTGACAGTGTAGAGCTGTCATTGTTTGCTGCTTTCCTAGAGGTGACAGTGTAGAGCTGTCATTGTTTGCTGCTTCTTAGAGGTGACACCTGTAGAGCTGTCATTGTTTGCTGCTTCTATAGAGGTGACCGTTGTAGTAGCTGTCATATTTCTTTCCCAGAGGGTGCAGGTGATTGTCATTGTTTGTGGCTCTTAAGGGGACGTGTAGGCTGTCATTGTTTGCTTTTCCTAAGTGACAGTGTAGGTGTCATTGTTTGCTGCTTTCCTAGAGTGACAGTGTGAGCTGTCATTGTTTGCTCTTTCCTAGAGGTGACCCTTAGAGCTGTCATTTTTCTGCTCTCTATAGAGGTGACAGTGTAGAGCTGTCATTGTTTGCTGCTTTCCCTAGAGGTGACACTGTAGAGCTGTCATTGTTTGCTGCTTTCCCTAGAGGTGACAGTGTAGAGCTGTCATTGTTTGCTGCTTTCCCTAGAGGTGACAGTGTAGAGCTGTCATTGTTTGCTGCTCTCCTAGAGGTGACAGTGTAGAGCTGTCATTGTTTGCTGCTTTCCCTAGAGGTGACAGTGTAGAGCTGTCATTGTTTGCTGCTTCCTATGAGGTGACAGTGTAGAGCTGTCATTGTTTGCTGCTTTCCCTAGAGGTGACATGTAGAGCTGTCATTGTTTGCTGCTTCCTAGAGGTGACATGTAGAGCTGTCATTGTTTGCTGCTTTCCCTAGAGGTGACATGTAGAGCTGTCATTGTTTGCTGCTCTCTATAGAGGTGACACTGTAGAGCTGTCATTGTTTGCTGCTTCTATAGAGGTGACAGTGTAGAGCTGTCATTGTTTGCTGCTTCCCTAGAGGTGACCCTGTAGAGCTGTCATTGTTTGCTGCTTTCCCTAGAGGTGACCTTGAGTAGTGTCATCACTTTATTGCCATGAGGGGGGTTGAATTTATTGTTTGTGGTGTGGTGGGGGTGGTGGGGGTGGTTTTATTTTAATGTTTTTGTTTGTGTGGTTCTGTTCAGGGATGTTTCTTCTTCTTCTTCTTCTTCTTCTTCTTCTTCTTCTTCTTCTTCTTCTTCTTCTTCTTCTTCTTCTTCTTCTACTCCTATTCCTCCTCCTCCTCCTCCTCCTCCTCCTCCTCCTCCTACTACTAGCTGCTGCTGCTGCTGCTGCTCTCTTCTTCTTCTTCTTCTTCTTCTTCTTCTTCTTCTTCTTCTTCTTTCTTCTTCTTCTTCTTTTTCTTCTTCTTCTTTGTCTTCTCATTCGCTTCACAGTCAGATGTGTCTGGGAAAAATAATGACATGCCCTTTCCAGCTCCTCTCGTGGGCCATACAGCTTATAATAATAAAAATAATAATAATAATAATAATATATAATAATAAAATGGAGGCTTATATAGCGCGAATTACCCAAAACATGGGCTCACCCCCTGTACAATCAAATCAATTTAAATAGGTTACATATGAACGTGAAAAATTTGACTAGCACAAAAAAAGGCAAAATGTATGCACATACAATACACAGCATATTACATGGCCAGACAATAGAAGTAAAATAAAAGCAATATCATCAAAGAAGTTTGGTCTGTAGGGTTATCTCCGTGGGCCACACTTTCTTCCTCAGGTTGCTGAATAGCGTACACCTCTAAAGGATGTGCTCGCCTGTCTGGTTTTCTTTACCACAGGCACACAGGGGAGAGGAAGCAAGTTTCAGCTTTGTGGACATGTGGTGATTTAGTCTGTTGTGCCCAGTGCGGAGTCCTAGAATTATATTTCTTTCCTTCCTTTCTCCGTCCTTTTAAATCCAAAGGCGCTAAAATAAAGCTGCCCATCTTCAGACTGTGAACAGGCCACTGCTCACACACACACACACACACAACCACACACACACACACACACACACACACACACACACACGTACGGGATGGCTTAGTGGTCAGAGCGGGGACGGGATAGCCTAGTGGTCAGAACATTGCGCTGGCAATTTCACGACCCGAGTTTGATTCCTGTTCGATGGGATTTTTCCTCGGTCAACATCAGTGCTGACTCCACTCCCCAAAAAGTCCTTCGGATGAGACTATAAACCGAGGACCCGTGTGCGAACGCATGCAGAACACCTTGCGCACACGTTAAATCCTGTTCCGCTTTTCGTAAGAGTAGGCTATTGTGTGCCTGTGGGAACAGATGACAAGATTTACAAAACTGCATACACACGGGGACTGGATGTAAAAAAAGCACATGAGTGCTTATTCCATTATTCTCCATAAAAAGAATAAATAAATAAATGAATGAAACACACACACACTCCTACCACAACACACACACACACCACACACACAACACACACACACACACACACACACACACACCGCAATAATGCACTAAGGCAATGTGATGGAGAGGGAAGATGTTTTCACCACTGAGCTATCCCGTCCCCTGATAATTGATTTAAAAAATTTTAAAAAATCTTGCAACATAAAAATATCCTAAAACATCCCAGTACTGATTTATTAGTTTGCTGAACAACTCACTCCCTACGACGCTTTAGGCAAGAGCACTCGCTTTCCCCAAGCCAAGGTTAAGCAGCATCGAGCGTGGTTGCCAGTTGGAGAGGTGACCATTTGCACGCCTTGGCTTCAGTACAGTCCCCCAGTTCACCCAGCTGTCAACAGGAACCTGCCCTCTTTAGGGTCAGGGAGGGTAAGGCAGAGAGGGAGAGGAGATGGGCGCCGCCCTCAACATGCTGGCCCCTGGAGAAGCTGTGGCAAAGGTGGCACCCTAGATCCATCAGCTTGGCTACATGGTGGGTCGGTGGTCTCGAGGTAACGCACCTGCCTAGAAAGCGAGGAGTCCGGGTCGCAGTGTGCAATGGTTCGAATCCCGTTTCGGCTCAAAACTTTTCTCCCATCCATTAGACCACGAGTGGTGGCCTGGGCGCTAGTCTTTGGGAAGAGACGATAAACCGAGGTGCCGTGTGTTACACATCATTACTCAGCGCACGTAAAAGAACCCACGGCAACAAGGGGGTTGTCCCTGGCAAAATTCTGTAGAAAAAAAGCCACTCTGGTAGGGATACATACAGCTGCAGACAGGAAAAGGAAAACAAAAATAATAGGTAGGCGCTGCACTTGTGGCGATCCCCTCTCCCCGGGGAGAAAGAGCAGCCAGAATGAACCTGCTGTGACATAAAGCGGTATGAAATATAAATAAAAAATTAATAACTAAATAAACAAAGAAAGAAACAAAAGTGGAGGGGGATGTTAATAAAGAAACAAAAGTGGATGGGGGATGTTAATAAAGAAACAAAGGTGGAGGGGGGATGTTCTCTCTCCCCCCCTCACCCAGCAGAACCAGAGCTGTGAACTATGGCCTCTGAGCATCATGTGTCCACACCCTGGAACCGCTGAGAACAAACTTCCCTTCCTGTCCACGCCTTGTCTGTCTGTCTGTGTCTGTCTCTTTCACGCCTTGTCTGTCGTCTGTCTGTCTGTCTGTCTGTCTCCACGCCATGTCTGTCTGTCTGTCTCTGTATCCTTCACGCCCTGTCTGTCTCTCTGTCTCCATCACGCCCTGTCTGTCTGTCTGTCTCCTTCACGCCTTGGTCTATCTGTTTGTGTCTGTCTGTCTGTCTTTCAGTCTGTCTGTCTGTCTCCATCACGCCTTGTCTGTCTGTCTCTATGCCATGTCTGTCTATCTATCTCCATCATTATTTTCTGGGTCAGTTTCTTTTTTTCTTATATACCACTTAATGTCACAGCAGATTTCTCTGCGTGAAATCGGGCTTTTCTCCATGGAGAGATCGTGTCCCCAAAAATGCAGCCCCACCCATTATTTTTTATTTTTTATTTTTTGTCTGCTACTGTATTTGTTTCCCTATCAGAGTGGGGGTTTTTTCTACAGAATTTTGCCAGGGACAACCCCCTTGGTGCCATGGATTTTTTAACATGTGCCAAATAAAGATGTGTAACACACCAGACCTGAGTTTATCTCTCATCCAAAGACTAGCACCCAGACCACCACTCATTGTGAAATGGATGGGGAAAAAGTTTTAGGCCCAAAGGGGATTCGAACCACCCCACAGCACACTCTGACTGGGACGTTTCTGCTTTCTAGGCAGGCGGTTATCTCTAGACCACCAATCAGCCTTTGTGTGGACAGGAGCCATGTTGAGGGGCGTGGCCACACCAGGCCACTGTCGGCCATGTTGAGGGGCGTGGCCACTGTCGGCCATGTTGAGGGGCGTGGCCACTGTCGGCCATGTTGAGGGGCGTGGCCACTGTCGGCCATGTTGAGGGGCGTGGCCACTGTCGGCCATGTTGAGGGGCGTGGCCACTGTCGGCCATATTGAGGGGCATGGCCATTGACAGCTATATTAAGGGGCGTGGCCACTGTCGGCCATGTTGAGGGGCGTGGCCACTGTCGGCCCTGTGTGTGTGTGTGTGGAGGGGGGGGGGGGAGGGGAGAGCAAGAGGCACCTGCCTGACTGACAGTGCAGAAGGTGATGCTTCCTTCCTTCCTGATGTTGATGTTGATGTCTTCCCTGTTGATGTTGATATTGATGTCTTCCCTGTTGATGTTGATGTCTTCCCTGTTGATGTTGATGTCTTCCCTGTTGATGTTGATGTCTTCCCTGTTGATGTTGATGTTGATGTCTTCCCTGTTGATGTTGATGTCTTCCCTGTTGATGTTGATGTTGATGTCTTCCCTGTTGATGTTGATGTCTTCCCTGTTGATGTTGATGTCTTCCCTGTTGATGTTGATGTCTTCCCTGTTGATGTTGATGTCTTTCCTGTTGATGTTGATGTCTTCCCTGTTGATGTTGATGTTGATGTCTTCCCTGTTGATGTTGATGTCTTCCCTGTTGATGTTGATGTCTTCCCTGTTGATGTTGATGTTGATGTCTTCCCTCTGATGTTGATGTCTTCCCTCCTGATGTTGATGTCTTCCCTCCTGATGTTGATGTTGATGTTTTCTTCCTGATGTTGATGTCTTCCCTGTTGATGTTGATGCTTTCTTCCTGATGTTAATGCTTTCTTCCCTCCTGATGTTGATGTCTTCCCTCCTGATGTTGATGTTGATGTCTTCCCTGTTGATGTTGATGTTGATGTCTTCCTGTTGATGTTGATGCCTTCTTTCTGATGTTGATATCTTCCCTGTTGATGTTGATGTTGATGTCTTCCCTGTTGATGTTGATGCTTCTTCTTCCTGATGTCGATGTCTTCCCTGTTGATGTTGATGCTTTCTTCCTGATGTTGATGTCTTCCCTGTTGATGTTGATGTATTTCCTGTTGATGTTGATGCTCTCTTCCTGATGTTGATGTCTTCCCTGTTGATGTTGATGTTGATGTCTTCCCTCCTGATGTTGATGTTATGTCTTCTCTGTTGATGTTGATGTCGATGTCTTCCCTGTTGATGTTGATGTCTTCCCTCCTGTTGTTGATGTCTTCCCTGTTGATGTTGAT
>CM060339.1:2713922-2718922 GCA_030674155.1 Stramonita haemastoma | reverse complement strand
TCAGCTTCGGTGTTACAGTTGGGATGTTTCAGCTTCGGTGTTACAGTTGGGGATGTTTCAGCTTCGGTGTTACAGGTTGGGGATGTTTCAGCTTCGGTGTTACAGGTTGGGGATGTTTCAGCATCGGTGTTACAGTTGGGATGTTTCAGCTTCGTGTTACAGGTTGGGGATGTTTCAGCTTCGGTGTTACAGGTTGGGGATGTTTCAGCTTCGGTGTTACAGGTTGGGGATGTTTCAGCTTTGGTTTTCAGGGAGAAGGGAAGGGGAGGGGGGTGTCGCTGCTGCTTCATCCTTGGTGACGTTCTTGTCCTGCTGTTCCCACGCCGCTTATTTCATTTCAATCTCTCCACCCCCATCAAATTCAAATTAAAAAAACAAACAAAAACACTTTATCATCTCAAAGAAAGAGAAATTAAAGCAGGTACAAGCCATACATTAACAACGGTAAACATAGGAATATCACGGGAAAAAAACAAACAGACCCAGATTCCTCGTGTGGCATCCTCAGAGGCAAAAGTCCACAGGGAGCATCATGTTCAGGCCGCCACGGGGCCACCAGCCAGAGGGGCCCTGCCCACCCGCTGGGTCACTTTGAGGGTGTTCAGTGGTTCCTGTTCTGAATTAATACACACAGGACACCTCTGTGAGTGTAACCTTCGACACCAACAAGACCTCTACCACGTGTCTATTGACTTTAAGAAGGCATTCGACAGGGTGTGGCGTGCAGCTTTGCGGGCAACCATGAATTTGTACAGCATTAATGCAAACCTGATCAGAGTCATCAAACAAGGCCACCAGTGCAGTGTACTACAACAGCAACATTGGAGAGTGGTTTTTAAACAACAGTTGGAGAAAGGCAGGGCTGTCTACTCTCACCCACTCTCTTCAACATCTTCCTTGAGAGAATCATGGCCGATGCACTGGAAAACCATAAAGGATAAGTCAGCATTGGTGGCAGAACGATCACAAAACTCCGCTTCGCAGATGACTTTGACGGACTAGCAGGATCAGAACAGGAGCTTGCCAGCTTAACAGAACACCTGATCAAGGCCTCTAAAACATACGGCATGGATATCAGTGCAGAGAAGACCAAACTGATGACCAATAACACCAAGGGCATCAGCACTGATATCAAGGTCAACAACCAGAAGCTTGAAACGGTTCAAAGCTTCAAGTACTTGGGAGCTGTTGTATCAGACTAGGGGTCAAAACCAGTGGTAGTATGAAGGATTGCACAGACAATAACAGCACTGTCAAAACTGAACACCATCTGGAGAGATAAAAATATCTCACTCATTTGCAAGATCAGACTAATGGCTCCCTTGTCTTATCCATATTCCTGTATGCCTGTGAATCTTGGACCCTGACTGCAGATTTTATTTTTGCTGCCTCATCTTCTGTAACATCCCCGTTCTGCTGTTCCCACATTGCTCGCTTCAATCCTGTTCCACTTTTCGTAAGAATAGGTCATTGTGGGCCGGTGGGAACAGATGACATTTACAAAACTGCACACACACGGGGACTGGGTGTAAAAAAGCACATGAGTGCTTATTCCATTATCCTCGATATAAAAGAATAAATAAATAAACAAATAAATAAATAAATACGTAAATAAATAAGTAAATAAATAAATAATCCCCCCTTCACAGCCACACCCAGATTTGTTATGTCTCACTCTCGGGGTCGGAAGTTTACAGAGAGCCCATCAATATTAGGCTGCCGTGGGGCCACCAGCCAGAGGGGCCCTGCATTTCTGCTGGGTCACTTTGGTGGTGTCCAGTGGTGCCTGTTCTGGGCTAACATACGCAGGACACCACCTACTAAGCCCCATACTAACGACAGTATTAGCTCAGTCGCGGAGCCAGACTTTGTGAGTCACCCACATGAGGTGGCGACCACCACAACGTACCTCCAACGACCGCCCCCTGTGAACCTCCAACCCCATAGGCTTTGACACAAACTCACCACAGGCACAGAAGTAAATGGGGAAACTAAATCTGAGGTCACTATGACACCAGAGCAAAGGGGCCCACTGATTCAGAGGCAATTTTTATTATATGATGTAATGCTGCTGCTGTGGAAGTGCATCTGCTTGGAGACTACTTGACAGGGTTGTACTCTACGCTTACTATCATAACATATCCCGGAGTCAACCAGGCCCGAGAGATACAGACACCTCAGTGTTGATCAGGTAATTAGAGCAACACTCTCAAATTCACATCCGTAAAGTGGATGAAGCTCGACTGTGTGGTTCCTGTCTACCCACTGAGCCCACAGCACACTCACTCTGGGTAGGAGCCGGTCGGAGTCCGAAAAATCCCTATGACTCCTACGGGATTCGAACCTGCGCCCTTCCAGTCCGAAATCCAAGGCGCTAACCACTGCGCCATAGCGGCTGGTCTGACTGCTGATGTGGAGAGAAGAGTGCAGGAGGTGGAGAGGAGATGCTTCCGGAGACTCCTTGGCATCTCCTGCAGAGACCACATCAGCACCAAAGACGGGGGACAGGACAGCCTAGTGGTCAGAACATTGCGCTGGCAATCTGACGACCCAGGTTCGATTCCCGTTCGAGGGGATTTTTCCCCTGAAGTTAACATCAGTGCTGACTGCATTCGAAGGAGAAGGGGGGTCAGTCTGAGCCTTCGCGGAAAAAGTCACGTGGTCGTGTGACGTACTGGACCCTGGTTTGTGGCACTGACCAAAACACTGCACTGGCCTAACTGTCCGAATCAGTTCTGCCTTGAGTGGACAGCGAGGAGAAGAGAGAGAGAGAGAGAGGAGAGAGAGAGAGAGAGAGAGGAGAGAGAGAGAGAGAGAAGAGAGAGAGAGAGAGAGAGAGAGATAGAGATTCTTTTATATCGAGGATAATGGAATAAGCACTCTTGCGCTTTTTTACATCCAGTACCCGTGTGTATGCAGTTTTTGTAAATGTCATCTGCTCCCACTGGCACACGATGGCCTACTCTTACAAAAAGCGGAACAGGATTTAACGTGTGCGCAAGATGTTCTGCGTGCGTTCGCACATGGGCCTCGTTTTAAGTCTCATCCGAAGGACTTTTGGGGAGAATGCAGGCAGCACTGATGTTAACTCCAGGAGAAAAATCTCCTCGACCGGACTCGAACCTGGGTCGTCAGATTGCCAGCGCAATGTTCTGACCACTAGGCTATCCGTCCCCCCTCTGAGAGAGAGAGAGATTTTATTCTTATTCTTTCTTTTATATCGAGGATAATGGAATAAGCACTCTTGTACTTTTTTACAACCAGTCCCCGTGTGTATGCAGTTTTGTAAATGTCATCTGTCATCTGTTCAACCATGTCATGCATGAAGAGAGAGAGAGAGAGAGAGAGAGAGAGGAGAGAGAGAGAGAGAAGAGAGAGAGAGAGAGAGAGAGAGAGAGAGAGAGAGAGAGAGAGAGAGAGAGAGAGAGAGAGAGAGAGAGAGAGAGAGAGAGAGAGAGAGAGAGAGAAGAGAGAGGGAGAGGAGAGAGAGAGAGAGAGAGACGATGGAAGAGAGACGAACACTGAACACTGAACACTGAACACTGAAATGATTTAATGTACATTGACCTTGGACCACAATACATTGGCTGGGCTTGGGGTGTACCAATACGTTCTTCCATATCATTTATGAAGCAAATGCACAAATAAGACATGATTTATCACTGATGAAAAAAGAAAAGAAAAGAAAAACGAGAGAGAGAGAGAGAGAGAGGCAAGGCAAGGCAAGGCAAGGCAAGGCAAGGCAAGGCAAGGCAAGGCAAGGCAAAGTATTTTATTCGAGGATAATAGATAAGCACTCGTGTGCTTTTTTACATCCAGTCCCCGCCCTTTTCAGGGATACATCAAGATGAAAACTAATATCCTTATTGGAGAGGGGGGAGAGAGATACTGCCAATAAAAATATAAATAAAAATCAACAATTATAATGATCCAAATACCAAAAGTAAGGAACCATACCAAGCATCAAACAACAGGCAAGAATTAACACAGAGATACAATATTAAGGTAATGTTATAAAAGTCACTGATTCAGAAACGAAAATGAGAAGTAAGAATCAATGATGATTTTGAGTTGAATAAAGAAAGCAAGAAAAACAAAAGAACAAACAAAAACAAAACAAAACAAAGAAAAGGCGCAATAATTAAAGAGTAAACATGAGAATATGATGAGGTTAAATGACTGAAAACATTAATCCACCACCATCTATCGTCAAAATAAGTCCCATAAAACATAAGATTTTGATAAAAGGGGAGAAAGAACAACAACAACAGGTAAGGAATACGACAGAGATACAATATTAAGGTAATGTTATAAAAAGGCACTCATTCAGAAACAAAATATGAAGTAAGAGAGAGAGAGAGAGAGAGAGAGAGAGAGAGAGAGAGAGAGAGAGGAGAGAGAGAGAGAGAGAGAGAGAGAGGAGAGAGAGAGGAGAGAGAGAGAGAGAGAGAGAGAGAGAGAGAGAGAGAGAGAGAGAGAGAGAGAGAGAGAGAGAGGGTGTAGGCTGCATGTCCAGTGTGTATAAATTTTTAAAAAGGTAAAAGGTCAAGAAGTCCCATAACCTAGGCAGTTGTAGGGGAGCGAGACATCAGAGACCTCAGCTTCTCTAGGGGCCAGCATGTTGAGGGCGGCGCCCATCTCCTCTCCCTCACTGCTTTACCTTCTCTGACCCTAAAGAGAGCAGGTACCCATTGACAGCTGGGTGGACTGGGGGACTGTACTGAAGCCAAGGCACGCAAACGGTCACCCATCCAACTGGTAACCACGCTCGACGCTGCTTAACTTGACTTGGCGAAAGCGAGGGCTCTGACCACTTAGCTAGGCCTGTCCCGCCCCCCGTACAGTGTGTGTGTGTGTGTGTGTGTGGTGTGTGTGCGTGCGTGCGTGGTGCGTGCGTGCGTGCGTGCGGTGCGTGCGTGCGTGCGTGCGTGCGGTGTGTGTGTGTGTGTGTGTGTGTGTGTGTGGTGTGAAATGGTCACTACTCGGCCAGCGCCCACTCT
>CM060339.1:2702034-2708822 GCA_030674155.1 Stramonita haemastoma | reverse complement strand
TGTTCTTTGCAATCATATGAATGCATTTTTGAGTGTTTAAGATTGTTACACTCATAATGATTGCACAATGTTCAAATTTTGCTGCCTACAGTAATGTTATCTGTACACCTTTCTTAAATTTGCAAACGGAAGTGCAATTACATTAGTTTTCCCCAATAAAAAGGAATTGGGTCGTCAGAGTATAAAAGTTTTAATTAAGAAAATGTAATTTATGCAAGCCTGCTTCAGTTAAGTGTACAAATTTCCTGACTGGACAGCCAGAACAGCATGTAAAGCAGCGCAAATGGGAAATACCGTTTCAGCTCAGCTGCACTGCACCTACTCTTTTCAAACACGAATTAAATTTTATCCCCCCCCCCCCCCCCCCCCCCCCCCCCCCCCCCCCCCCCCCCCCCCCCCCCCCCCCCCCCCCCCCCCCCCCCCCCCCCCCCCCCCCCCCCCCCCCCCCCACCTAAATTTTTTCTTAAAACCATTGGAGATGGTCAAGTACACCCACCAAAACAAAACAAGTGAAAAAAGTGTTGAAGCAATTACTTTTTGCCAGAGCCCTTTTTTGGGGGGAAAATGTTCCTGGACAAAGGGGGTTCCAGATTAGAAGTAACAGGCCATTCAGTGACCCTAGCTAGACCTCTGAAGATTTTTCATGGCCCGATTTTGACCCTCGCCCCCCCCCCCCCCCCCCCCCCCCCCCAGATCATCTGCACAGCCTCCCTCCCCACTCCCTCCTCTCTCCATTTAAGTCCCTCAGAAACAAACCTGTTGTAACCACAGAGAGAGAGGGAGATATTTATTTATTTATTTATTTATTTATCTATTCATCTATTTATTCTTTTATATCGAGGATAATAAAATATGCACTCATGTTTTTTTTGTTTGTTTTTTTTACATGCAGTCCCCGTGTGTATGAAGTTCTGTAAATCTTGCCATCTGTTCCCACCGGCATACAATGGCCTACTCTTATGAAAAGCCGAACAGGATTTAACGTGTGCGCACGATGTTCTGCGTGCGTTCGCACACGGGCCTCGGTTTAAAGTCTCATCCGAAGGACTTTTGGGGAGAGTGGAGTCAGCACTGATGTTACCTCCAGAGGAAAAATCCCCTCGAACGGGAATCGAACCCGAGGTCGTCAAATTGCGAACACAATGTTACGACCACTAGGCTATCCCTCCCCTATCACACTGACAGGGAGGGTTGGGGGGTATTTATTTATTTATTTATTTATTTATTTATTTATTTATTTATTTATTAAAAAGAGCTACAAAAAAAGAAAAGAAAAAAAGATCGATTGTTTCGTGTAGGCCTATACCTCCCTGCAATTTCAGAAAAATGAGAGAGAGAGAGAGATTTATTTATTTATTTATTTATTTATTTATTCTTTTATATCGAGGATAACAGAATAAGCAATCATATGGGTTTTTTTTCATCCGGTCCCCGTGTGTATGCAGTTTTGTAAATCATGTCATCTGTTCCCACCGGCACACGATGGCCTACTCTTACGAAAAGCGGAACAGGATTTAACGTGTGCGCAAGATGTTCTGCGTGCGTTCGCACACGGGGCCTCGGTTTAAAGTCTCATCCGAAGGACTTTTGGGGAGAGTGGAGTCAGCACTGATGTTAACTCCAGGAAGAAAATTTCCTCGACCGGACTCGAACCGGGTCTTCAAATTGCCAGCGCAATGTTCTGACCACTAGGCTATCCGCCCCCCCCAGAGAGAGAGAGAGAGAGAGAGAAGAGAGAGAGAGAGGAGAGAGAGAGGAGAGGAGAGAGAGAGAGAGAGAGGAGGAGAGAGAGAGAGAGAGAGAGAGAGAGAGAGAGAGGAGAGAGAGAGAGAGGAGAGAGGAGAGAGAGGGTGAGAGAGAGAGAGAGAGAGAGAGAGGAGAGAGAGGAGAGAGAGAGAGAGAGAGAGTGAATGAATGAATGCATGAGTGAATGAATGAATGAATGAATGAATGAATGAATTATCTTTATTTTTCAAGGGTTACAGAGTAAGCATTACATTCTTTTTTTTCATCTGGCCCTTGCCCTGATCAGGGAATAAAGCTAAGAAACCCCTCCCTACCCCTACATACCAACATCACCAGCAACAATGTCAAACAGAGAGAGAGAGAGAGAGAGAGAGAGAGAGAGAGAGAGAGAGAGAGAGAGAGGAGAGAGAGAGAGAGAGAGAGAGAGAGGAGAGAGAGAGAGAGAGAGAGAGAGAGAGAGAGAGAGAGAGAGAGAGAGAGGATTGTAAATGTAGGCTACTGATAAGGATGCTAGATATCTTTATTATATAACAAGTGGGATAGTGAAACTCAGTCTTTAAAATCAGCTACAATGATACAATGGTAAGATACATGTGAAACATTTAAACGCACACACACACACACACACACACACACACACACACACACACACACACACACACACACACACACACACACACACACACACACACACACACACACACACACACACACACACACACACAGAGGGGGAGAGGGGAGAGTGTGGTTTGTTATTTTTGATGTTTTAAGTGGTTTAGGAGGTGATTTTTGAAGGTTGTTAATGATTGGTGCTGTTTAATTGAATCAGGAAGGGAGTTCCACAGGGTAGGACCTGAGTATAGTAAACTAGATTTGAACAAGTCTATTCTTGGGATTGGGACTCTTGGCTTTTCCATATTTCTGGAATGATTTATTGGGAAATTATCTTTTAAGGGTGTGGGGACATTTCCTGTCATTATCTTAAACATCATGATGCCTTTGTTATATTTTAGTCGTTGGTGTAGGGGAAGAATATTCAACTGATTATAGTCCACATTCTTGCAAGGTTGTTTTCTTCAATAGGACCAGTTTAAGACCACGTTTATACAGGCTAAGTAACGGTTTCATGGTATTTGCACTGGCAGAATCCCACAGGGTTGCTGCATAGTCTATTGAGGATTGTATATAAGCTTGAAAGAACAGTTTCCTTGAGTTGAAGTCAAGAAAGTGTTTAATTTTAGTCAACTGGTAAACTTTTTGGGACAAGTATTTGCATAGATGAGATATGTGGTAGAACCAGCTGAGATTTTCATCAATTGTTACTCCTAGTACTTTGTGGTGAGAGGTTTGTTCAATTGCTTCATTTTTTATGTAGATTTTAAACAGTTTATGTGATAAATTTTGTCGCTTTTGTCTGGTGGTGATAAGCATGCATTTTGTTTTTTGGGGATGAATAGACATGTGGTTTTGTTCTGTCCATTTGACAAGTTCGTCAGTGCTTTTTTGTAATATGGTTGCAAGATAGTCAATGTTGTTATGGCTCGTATGTATGGTTGTGTCATCAGCAAATAGTTCACATTTGGAATGGATATGTAAAGGGAGGTCATTTATGTATAATGAAAAGAGAATTGGTCCCAATATGGATCCCTGTGGTATTCCATAATGAATGGTTTTTAGTTTGGATGTTGATGTAGCTATTGAGACACACTGTTGCCTGTTTGTGAGATAGGAATCTAGTAGTCGTATGGTTTTTGTTAAAATGTTATACAGTTCTAGCTTTTTAAGGAGAAGTTTGTGGTCAATTGTATCAAATGCTTTTTTGAAATCAACAAATAATACTCCACAAAATTTATTGTCATTAATGTTTGATAGCCAGTTGTCAACAAGACTGGTTAGTGCTGTATGGCACGAGTGCTTTTGTCTAAATCCAGACTGATTAGGATGGAGTAAGTTATTGGTTTCTATATGATGGACTAAGTGTTTATTCATATGTTTTTCCAGGGGTTTTGTAAGGATAGGTATAATAGAGATTGGTCTATAGTTTGAAGGATCTGAAGTATCACCTGACTTGTAGATGGGGATCACTTTAGCACATTTGAAGGCGTTGGGGAAGTAGTTCTTATCAAGGCAAAGGTTGTATATATATGTTAAGGTGTCTGTGATAACTGGAGCTGATAATTTTAATATTTTGCTGTCTATTCCATCAAGACCACGCGTTCTGGATTGTTTGAGGTGAGTCAGATAGTTATAGACCTCTAAAACAGACATGAATGGTAAGTGAAGTTTTGAAGGTATATGCTTTTCTTGGCAGTATTGTTTTAATTCATTGAGGTCATTGGATTCTGAGTTATCATTGCTAATTACGTTAGAAGAAACATTGATGAAGTGGTTGTTAAGTTTTTCAGCAGAGATGTCTTTGATTATATTTGATTTGGAAGATGATTGATTGTTTGTTATTTGATTTATTGCTTGCCATACAGTCTTTGAATTTTGTTTGGAAGATAGTAAGTCTTGAAAATATTTCTTTTGTTCACGCCGTTTTTGTGAGATTATGGCGTTTCTTAATTTTTTTGGACTCATCATAATATTTGTGTTCTTTTAGAAAATCTCTTAGATAACATGCTTCCTCTAGTTCCTTTGTGAGCCAAGGTGGTTTGGGGACGTGTTTGATCCTAATGGTTTTTAGTGGGGCATGTTTGTTATAGATTTCAGTGAATGTCTTTAACCAGAACTCAATAGCTAAGTCTGGATCAGCAATGTTGAATGTTTCCGACAGTGTGGAGTTGCATAGTTCTAGGAGAAAATGTTGTTCATTAAACTTTGCAAAAGAACGATAGGTTAGAGAGAGAGAGAGAGAGAGAGAGAGAGAGAGAGGAGAGAGAGAGAGAGAGAGAGAGAGAGAGAGAGAGGAGAGAGAGGAGAGAGAGAGAGAGAGAGAGAGGACAAGGCAAGGCAAGGCAAGGCAAGGCAAGGCAAGGCAAGGCAAGGCAAAATTCTTTTATTCGAGGATAATAGATAAGCACTCATGTGCTTTTTTACATCCAGTCCCCGCCCCTTTCAGGGATAACATCAAGATAAAAAGACAGCCTCAACTAAAACAAGAACAATTATAATGATCCAATTACCAAGAGCAAACCACACCAATTATCAAACAACAGGTAAGAAATAAGACAGAGATACAATATTAAGGTAATGTTATAAAAAAGGCACTCATTCAGAAACGAAAATAAGAAGTAAGAATCAATGATGATTTTGATTTGAATAATAAACAAGCAAACGAACAAACAAAGAAACAAAAAAAAAAAAACAACAACAACAACAAAAAACAACAAAAAAACAACAACAACAACAAAACAACACAAAACAAAAACAAAACAAACAAAAAACAAAAAAACAAAAAAAAGGTGCAATGATTATAGATCAAACATGAGAATATGATGAAGTTAGATGACTGAAAACATCAATCCACCACCATCTATCGTCAAAATATGTCCCATAAAACATAAGATTTTGATAAAGGGTGAGAAAGAGCAACAACAACAGGTAAGAAATAAGACAGAGATACAATATTAAGGTAATGTTATAAAAAGGCACTCATTCAGAAACGAAAATATGAAGTAAGAATCAATGAAGAATTTGATTTGAGTACAAAAAAACAAACAAAAACCAATCAAAGCAAAAAAAAAAAAAAAATAATGATAATAATTAAAGAGCAAGCATGAGAATATGATGAGGTTAAATGACTGAAAACATCAATCCCGCCATCTATTATCAAAATAAGTCCCATAAAGCACAGTTTTTTTAACAAAAAACCCCCTAACTCACACACTCACACACACACACATACACACACACAAACACACACACACATACATACACATACACACACACACACACACACACACACACACACACAGACACACACACACACACACACACACACACACACCTCACTTAGTCTTATGATTATAGTCATAAGATCATCATAATCTGAGAGAAGTGAGGAGGGAGAGGGCAGATAGTTCGAGAGGGGAGAAGTGTGGTTTGTTATTTTTGATTCATCAAGTAGATTAGAAGGTGAGTTTTTAAGGTTGTTAATGATTGATGCTGTTTAATTGAGTCAGGGAGGGAGTTCCATAGCGTAGGGCCTGAGTATAGTAAGCTAGTTTTGAACAAGTCTATTCTTGGGATTGGGACACTTGGCTTTACCGTATTTCTGGAATGATTCATTGGGAATTTGTCTTTTAAGGATGTGGGGACATTTCCTGTCAGTATCTTAAACATCATGATGCCTTTGTTATATTTTAGTCTTTGGTGTAGGGGAAGGATATTTAACTGTGTATAATCCCCTTCTAGCAAGGTCGTTTTCTTCAGAAGGACCAGTTTGAGACCACGTTTATACAGACTTAGTAATGGTTTCATGGTATTTGCACTGGCAGAGTCCCACAGGGTTGCAGCATAGTCTATTGAGGATTGTATATAAGCTTGAAAAAACAGTTTCCTTGAATGAAAATCGAGAAAGTGTTTTATTTTAATCAACTGGTAGACTTTTTTGGACAAGTATTTGCATAGGTGAGATATGTGGTAGAACCAGCTGAGATTTTCATCAATTGTCACTCCTAGAACTTTGTGGTGAGAGGTCTGTTCGATTGCTTCCTTTTTTATGTGAATTGGAAATAGTTTATGTGGTAAATTTTGTCGCTTTTGTCTGGTAGTGATAAGCATGCATTTTGTTTTTTGGGGATGGATAGTCATGTGGTTCAGTTCAGTCCATTTGACAAGGTCGTCAGTGCTTTTTTGTAATAAAGTTGTGAGATAGTCAATGTCATTATGGCTCGTATGTATGGTTGTGTCATCTGCAAATAGTTCACATTTGGAATTGATATGTAGAGGAAGGTCATTTATGTATAATGAAAAGAGAATAGGGCCCAATATGGATCCCTGTGGTACTCCATAATGAATGGGCTTTAGTTTGGATGTTGATGTAGCTATTGAGACACACTGGTGCCTATTTGTAAGATATGAATCGAGTAGTCCTAGGG
>CM060339.1:2684534-2689534 GCA_030674155.1 Stramonita haemastoma | reverse complement strand
TCTCTCATCCTCATTTAATCAGGCTGTTACAGCAGACTGCAGGATCTGTAATTGTCTTGTGGTGTTGCTCTCCCTACACGCTATCTCCTCCTCCCTCATTCAAGCTGTTACAGCAGACTGCAGGATAGAGGTTGCTGATCGCTGGTGAGAGGGAACATGGCACTGCCTGAAAAAAAAAGTAGTTTCCTGGAGGGGATAATTGTCATGAGTTTGGGGTAGAGATTTGATTGATTTGATTTGATTTATTCTTTTATACTGAGGATAATGGAATAAGCACTATTGTGCTTTTTTACATCCAGTCCCGTGTGTGTGCATTTTGTAAATGTCATCTGTTCCCACCAGCATGCATGTGCGCAAGATGTTCTGTGTGCGTTCGCACACGGGGCCTTGGTTTCAAGTCTCATCCGAAGGACTTTTGGGGAGAGTGGAGTCAGCACTGATGTTGACTCCATCAGAGAGAGAGAGACACACACACACACAGAGACACAGAGAGACACTGAGAGACAAAGAGAGACACAGAGAGAGAGAGAGACAGACAGACAGAGAGAGACAGAGAGAGACAGAGAGAGAGACAGAGAGAAGTCCTGTAAAGTGGAAGGGGATGGGTGTTGAGGGTGAGGTAAGGGAGAACACCACTCTTGCGGGGGGGGGGGGGGGAGTGGAGTCAGCACTGATGTTAACTGCAAGGGGAAAAAAATCCCCATCAAATGGGAATCGAACCCGGGTCATCTAAATTGCGAGCACCATGCTTATTTATTTTTTATTATGTAATTATTTTTCTTTTATATATATATGACGCTCCAGCAGGAAATGAGTCGCTTAGCACATTACCTAATTTTGCGCTAGGAGCCATTAAAGGCAGGTGGGGGTCAAGTTGTCAATTTTGAGATTTTGATGGATTTATTAAACTTTATCCATTATTCTACCTTGTCATGAAATATCAAGGCATAATTTCTATTCCTTTTGCTTTTAAACGTGTTTTGAAAATACCCAAGCCCTCATTCTGACAATCTGTTATGAAAATAAACTTGCCCGTTTCTCATTTTGTCCCATCCTGCAGTCTATCATTTCAACTGGTAATAACTTTGCACACAATTGTCCGATTTTCAATCTGTATTTTTGTACTGAATAGCCGTTTTATTGCAAATTAATAACTTGTCAATAACTAAAATTGACCTATTTATTTATTTTTAAAATGTTTTTAAAAATTCTTTTATATCGAGGATAATGGGATAAGCACTCATGTGCTTTTTTTCATCCAGTCCCCATGTGTGTGCGGTTTTGTAAATATTGTCATCTGTTCCCACCGGCACTCAATGGCCTACTCTTACGTAAAGCGGAACAGGATTTAACATGTGCGCGAGATGTTCTGCGGGCATTTGCACATGGGGCCTCGGTTTACAGTCTCATCCGAAGGACTTTTGGGAAGAGAGAGTGGAGTCAGCACTGATGTTAACTCCAGGAGAAAAATCTCCTCGACCGGACTTGAACCGGGTCTTCAAATTGCCAGCGCAATGTTCTGACCACTAGGCTATCCGTCCCCCCTCCCCACCTGTGGTGCAATGCGACTCGTTATGTGGTGGAGCGTCACACATAAAATTGACCTGTGGTGCAATGCGACTCGTTATGTGGTGGAGCGTCACACACCACACACACACACACACACACACCACACACACACACACACACACACACACACACACACACACACACACACACACACATCAAGGCTGACATCGCTGTGACTTCAGGTACCAGGAGAGCAGCTCAGAGCCCTGCAGTGACTGCGACCAGCGAGGGGTGGGGGGGGGGAGGGGGAGGGGTGTGGGGGGGGGGAGCGGCGTGAGGACATGGCTCTGGAGGGACGCAGTGCAGACACCAGCCCTCTGTCCAGCTGTGGCACCAGTCCTCGCTGCAGCAGTCTGATGCACCAACAAGGTGTGTGCGTTATGTCTGTCTGTCTGTCTGTCTGTCTGTCTGTCTGTCTGTCTGTCTGTCTGTCTGTCTGTCTGTTATGTCTGTCTGTCAGCTGAGGGAGGGAGGGATTGATTGATTGATTGATTGATTGATTGATTCTTTTATATCAAGGATAATGGAATAAGCAGTCTTGTGCTTTTTTATGTCCAGTCCCCGTGTGTATGCATTTTTGTAAATGTCATTTGTTCCTGAGGGAGAGGGAGGGAGGAAAGGAGGGAGAGAGAGGGGGAAGGGAGGGAAGGAGAAAGAGGGGGTAGGGAGGGAGGGAGAAAGGAGAAAGAGGGGGTAGGGAGGGAGGGAGAGAGGGAGAGGGGGAGAGAGAGAGGGAGGGAGGGAATGAGAGAGAGGGAGGGAGGGAGGGAGAGAGAGGGTCTGCATCGCCCCCTGCCCCCTCACTGCTGTGCAGGCCTACTGCAGCAAACAGGTACATCAAAGTCAAAGTCAACATTTTATTTCCAGATGATACATTGAGTAAGCAATAAATTTGCTTTTTTTTCATCAAGCCATCTACCTAGCAAAAAAACCCCAAACAATCCCCCCAAAAAAAAAAAAAACACACCCCCCAAAACAAAGCAAAAAAAACAACACACCCCAAAACAAAACAAAAAACTACACAAATCCCCCCCACAAAACATACACTAACAAAAGTGAACCAGCAAGCAAACAAGCAAAAGACAACCAAAAAAAACCCCACCTAAAATATATTGGGCTACAACGTTGTTACATATTGTGTGTATATGTGTGTTGTGTGTGTTTTTTATTTTATTATTTTATTTTATTTTATCTTTATATGGGGATAATGGATAAATATTGTTTTTTTTCATCCAGTCCCCTTGTTGTCTGGCAGTTGTGTAAATATTGTATTGTTGTTCATCATATTTGTGTTGCTGTGTGTGTATGTGTGTATTGTGTGTGTTATGTGCGTGATGCGTGTGGTGTGTGTTGTGTGTGTTGTGTGTATGTGTGTGTTGTGTGTGTTGGTGTGTGTGTTATGTGTGTGTTGTTTGTGTGTGTATGTGTGTGTTAGTTGTGTGTGTGTGTGCATGCTGTGTTGTGTGTGTGTGTGTGTGTGTGTGTGTGTGTGTGTGTGTGTGTGTGTGTGTGTGTGTGTGTGTGTGTGTGTGTGTGTGTGTGTGTGTGTGTGCAGGGGAGGAGGGGG
The DNA here is from genome assembly GCA_030674155.1 of Stramonita haemastoma. Lineage (NCBI taxonomy): Eukaryota > Metazoa > Mollusca > Gastropoda > Neogastropoda > Muricidae > Stramonita > Stramonita haemastoma. The sequence goes on along the minus strand of CM060339.1, from coordinate 2,686,398 downwards.
AGGAGGGGATGATGGATTGTGGGACAGGAGAGGGGTGGGACGAAGGCAGTGTGGAGACTGTGAGAACCATGAAGAAACAACTGCTGCAGCTGCAGGAACTGGTGAGTGGTGTGTGTTTTTTTAATCCAAAATTTTTTTTTTTTTAATTTTTTATTCTTTTTATATTGGGGATAATGGGATAAGCACTCGTGTGCTCTTTTTACATCCAGTCCCCGTGTGTATGCAGTTTTGTAAATGTCATTTGTTCCCACCGGCACATGATGGCCTACTCTTCCGAAAAGCGGAACAGAATTTAACGTGTGTGCAAGATGTTCTGTGTGCGTTCACACACGGGGCCTCGGTTTATAGTCTCCCTGGGGAGAGTGCGTTGCCACAGTGCAGCGCCTACCTTTTTTTTTTTCCTCAGGGATGGTATCTAAACACGACACCTGTGTGCATGCTGGTTTTTTGTAATTTTGTTATCCACACCTACTGGCACACGATGGCCTGCTCTTCCAAAAGGCGGAACAGGGTTTTAACGTGTGTGCAAGATGTTCTGCGTGCGTTCACACATGGGGCCTTGGTTTATAGACTCATCTAAATGACTTGACATTCAGTTTGATTTTTTCATCAAACTCAAACTGGGAAGAAAGTGCGAGGCTGGGTACAAACCTAGAACCTCACAGTTTACATGTTGGCAGGTGAACGTCTTAACCATCCTGCCACCTTCCTTTCTGTCAGTGTGTCTGTGTGTGTGTGTCCCTGGTGATGTCATTGTGTCTGTGTGTGTGTCCCTGGTGATGTCAGAGTGTTAGCGTGTTTGTCCTGGTGATGTCAGTGTGTCTGTGTGTGTGTCCCTGGTGATGTCAATGTGTCTGTGTGTGTGTGTCCCTGGTGATGTCAGTGTGTCTGTGTGTGTGTGTCCCTGGTGATGTCAGTGTGTCTGTGTGTGTGTGTCCCTGGTGATGTCAGTGTGTCTGTGTGTGTGTCCCTGGTGATGTCAGTGTGTCTGCGTGTGTCTCCCTGGTGATGTCAGTGTGTCTGTCTGTGTGTCCCTGGTGATGTCAGTGTGTCTGTGTGTCCCTGGTGATGTCAGTGTGTCTGTCTGTGTGTCCCTGGTGATGTCAGTGTATGTGTCTGTGTGTGTGTGTGTGTGCAGATGCTGGAGAACAGTGTGGACAGTGGGGTGGAGGGGGAGGGGGAGGAGGGGGGGGGAGGGGGAGGGGGAGGGGGGTGAGGAGGCGGGTGCAGCAGCATCAGGCAGTGGTGATGGGGGAGGAGCTGAGGCAGGAGGTGTCGGCACTGCGCAGCCACTGTCTGAGCCTGCAGGGAGCCAAGGTCTGTCCCTCTGTCCCTCCCTCTGTCCCTCCCTCTGTCTGTCTGTCTGTCCCTCTCTCTGTCCCTCTGTCTGTCCCTCTGTCTGTTTGTTAGTCTCTCTGTCTGTCTCTCTGAGGCAGGAGGTGTCGGCACTGCGCAGCCACTGTCTGAGTCTGCAGGGGGCCAAGGTCTGTCCCTCTGTCCCTCCCTCTGTCTGTCCCTCTCTCTGTTTGTCTCTGTGTCTGTCTGTCTGTTTCTGTCTGTCTGTCTCTGTCTGTCTGTCTCCCTCTCTGCCTGTCTGTCTGTCCTTTTCTCTGTCTGTCTGTCTGTATCTTGGTCTGTTTTTATCTCAGTCTGTCTGTTTTTAATTTGGTCTGTCTTTTTCTCTCTCTGTCTGTCTGTCTTTATCTCAGTCTGTCTTTATCTTTGTCTGTCTTTTTCTGTGTCTTTGTGTCTGTTTCTCTGTCTGTTTCTCTGTCTGTCTTCATCTGTCTGTCTGTCTCTTTGTCTCTCTGTCTGTTCATTTTTTTACTCTTGTATTTTGTGTGTGTGTGTGTGTGTGTGTGTG
>CM060339.1:2637034-2674534 GCA_030674155.1 Stramonita haemastoma | reverse complement strand
CCTTACCATACTGTACATACCTTACCATATTGTACCTTACCTTACCTTACCTACCTTACCTTACCATAATTATGTTACCTTACCATACTTAACCTTACCTTACCTTACCGTACCTTACCTTACCATAATTATGTTACCTTACCATATTTAACCTTACCATACCTTACCTTACCTACTTACCTTACCATACCATACCATACCTACCATACCATACCATACCATACCTTACCTTACCTTACCTTACCTTACCTTACCTTACCCTAGGGCCTACTGGAACCAGTGGGAATAGTTTTTTTTGTTAGTTTTTTTTTTCTTTGTTCCTTGGCTACAGCTCTGAGGTTTGCCAACAGTGAGATGTGTGATGGGGCCAGTTTTGCCCCCAGTGAAGGTAGCCGTATTCCGACGTCAGGGGATACAGTTGGGTTTTGAACCTACCAACGTGGGATGCGCTGGGCCTGACTTGTCAGGGGCTTAATTATCAGCAGTGCAGCGCATTTTCTCTCCTGTGACAGACCACAATAGTTGCTGTCTGAGGGTTCGATGAAGAACAAGGACTTTGGAGAGTGACGTCCTGTGTAGTTCAATTTGACCCTCTTCGACCTGAACCGGGATTTGCTGGGATTGAATATTTACCACCCCCCACCCCACTGAATCCTGGATCGGGATTTGCCGGGATTCACACACAGTAGATTTCCATCACGCTGTGACTATCACTAATTGCTGCCACATGCCAAAGCTCTATCAGGCTAGAGGTATAAAGCCTGCTGAGAGTCTGGAAGTAATTATAGCTGCTAGTATGCACTTAGGAAGAAAAGGCGAGCAAGCATGTGTGCCTGACCTGATTTCGTGATGGAATGCGAAGTCTAGGGGCAATTTGTGTTCAGATAATCTGAATGCAAGAGGGCAAACCATTGAGAGGCTTGTATCTATGTAGGCATGATGAGGACATTGTGAGAGAGCTAGCGTGATGTATTGCTGAGGTCTTGATAGGGAAGACGTTCATGTTTGTATCTGTAACTCTGGTGTGTGTGTGTGTGTGTGTGTGTGTGTGTGGTGCTGTGTGTGTGTGTGTGTTGGCTGTGTGTGTGTATGTGTGTGTGTTTTGTGTGTGTGTGTGTGTGTGTGTGTGTGTGTGTTTTGTGTGTGTGTGTGTGTGTGTGCGTGTGTGTGTGTGTGGTGTGTGTGTGTGTGTGTCGTGTGTGGTGTGACTGTGTGGTGCGTGTTGTGTGTGTGTGTGTGTGTGTGTGTGTGTGTGTGTGTGTGTGTGTGTGTGTGTGTGTGTGGTGTGCGGGTGCACAGGCTGGGCGAGATCAGGTTGAGGGACTTCAAGCAGCTGTTTGACAACAGTGAAGAATATCGCTATTACTTCAAAGCCCTGGACCCCGAGTATGGCACTGTGAAAGAGGAGGTCAGTAGTGTGACTCTGTGTGTGTGTGTGTGTGTGTGTGTGTGTGTGTGTGTGTGTGTGTGTGTGTGTGTGTGTGTATGTGTGTGTGTGTTTAGGGGGGGGGGTGTCTGTCAAGTCAAAGTCAAAATTTTATTTTCAGATGGTACATTGGTCTGTGGTCTGTGTATGTGTGTGTGTGGTGGGGGGGGGGGGGGGGGGTGGGTGGTAGGTGTGTGTGTGTGTGGGGGGTGAGTGTGAGGGGGGGTTTGTGTGGGTTTTTTAAAATTTATTTATTTATTTATCTATTTATTTGTTGATTTATTTATTTGTTGATTTTTCTTTCTTTCTTTCTTTCTTTCTTTCTTTCTTTCTTTCTTTTATTCTTATATAAAGAGGACAATGGAGTAAGCACTCATGTGCTTTTTTACATCCAGTCCCCATGTGTATGCAGTTTTGTAAATCTTGTGACCTGTTCCCACTGGCACACAAAGGCCTACCTTTACGGAAAGCGGAACAGGTTTTAATGTGTTTGCAAGATGTTGCGTGCGTTCGAAACGTGCCTCGGTTTATAGTCTCATCGAAGTGTGTATGTAGGTTTGTGTTGATGTGTGTGTGTTTGGTGGTGTGTTGTGGGTTGTGTGTGTGTGTGTGTGTGGTGTATGTTGTGTGTTTGTGTTTGTTTGTGTTTGTGTGTATATATAATTATTACATATATATATAATACCGATATCTAACTATACCTATGCCTGTGTGTACACTAAGTAATATACCTATATATACCTATATCTATATATATACCTATATCTAATTATACCTGTATGTGTGTGTGTGTGTGTGTGTGTGTGTGTGTGTGTGTGTGTGTGTGTGTGTGTTGTTGGCTGTACAGCTGACCAAGGAGGAGGCCATAGTGCCGGGCTGGGAGGACAAGATTGTGGCCTGGGTGGAATCAGAGGTGGGCACTCCTTGCTGACCCCTCACCTCACCTCACCTCACCCCCCCCCTCCTCTCCTCTGGTTTTTTTTTCTTTACGTTTTTTCGTCAGCTTCCATCTACATTCCATGGATTTTTGCTTTGGCCTGTGACTTTTTTTTATCATAGACAAGCCGTCTGAGCATTTGAGGGATTGACACAGACTGTGAATGAACACAACAGGATACCACTGTGACACTGAAAACACGACGGAGCCAGACTGCCATTATAAACGCTGAATGAACAAGACTGTGATGAGGTCATGAAGATGAATGAACACAGACCCTGAATGAACACAGACCGTAACAGACCGAATGAACACAGACCTGAGCCGACTGAGCAGACCTGTGACCAGCTGAATGAACACAGACGAAGCCACGATGTGTCTCCAGCTTACACAGCTAATACAAGACCTATCAGACTGATGGATGTGATGAGCCTGATGAAAAGACTGATGAAGACCCATGAGACTGAAGGATATGACACAGACTGATGACACAGATGGAATCAAGGATGAACACCGTCAATGAAGATAATGACAAGACCTGAATGAACACAGACTGATGAACACGACTGAATGACCAGCAGGTGTTCAGCTCGCTTTCTCGTGTTGGGGAAAGACAGAAGGAATGGGTGGTCGTCACTCATGAATATTATTCCATCACACTCTTTTCAGCAAAACTGTTCACACGGTCCAGACATGTTTTTTGAGTCATGTGTAAAAAAAAAAAAAAAAAGGATCCAGAAATAATGTGGTGGGTCATTTCATGAATATTCATATCAGTTCTACAACTCTCTTCATCAGCGTAAAACTATCTGTGCTACACTGTCCAGACATGCTTTTTGAGTCGTGTGTTGAAAATTTTTTTTTTTTTTGAAAAGGACCTGGAAAATAATGTGGTGGGTCACCTGATGAATATTGATATCACCTGAAGACTTTCTGTGGGTCACTGATGATATGATATCACCTAAGACTCTTGTGGTATGATGAATTGATTCACTAGACTCTTGTGGGTCACTGTGAATGTATACCTAAGATCTCTGTGGGTACTGATGAATGGATTCCTAAATCTTTGGGTCACTGTAATATTGATATCACTAATTTGTGGGTCACTGAATTTGTTCACCTAGATTTGTGGGTACCTGTGAATTGTATCCTAGACTCTCTGTGGGTCACTGGAATATTGATATACTAGATTCTGTGGGTACCTGAGACTATTGATATCGTGTTGGCGTGGGTGTGTGAAAATGTGGGGAGGGTGGGACTGGAGGAAGTGTGACAGTGTCCACACTGCTGTGATGATGCTCTGTGTGGGTGTGGGTGTGGGTGTGGGTGTGGTGTGGTGTGTGTGTGTGTGTGTGTGTGTGTGTGTGTGTGTGTGTTGTGTGTGTGTGTGTGTGTGTGTGTGTAGTGTGTGTGTGTGTGTGTGTGGTGCTTGGTTATGCCAGCTTTGCTCTTGCTATGTCCAGATGGTGATGACATGACAGTGTTGCTATGCATGGCAGTGTTGCTATGCTATGTCAGTGTTGCTATTGTCAGTGTTGCTATGTCAGTGTTGCTTGCCATGTCAGTTGTTGTGTGCTATGTCATTTTCTGGCACTAGTTCATGTTGCTATGCCAGTGGTATGCTGTGCTATCCACATCAGGCTTGTCATGTTGCTATGTCCAGTGTCTATGCAATGGCTATGTCAGTGTTGCTATGCCACATCACGCTATGTCAGTGTTGCTTCATGTGCATTCACATCAGGCTATGTCAGTGTTGCTATGTCAGTGTTGCTATGTCAGTGTTGCAGCTATGTCAGTGTTGCTGTCAGTGTTGCTATGCCATGTCAACACTACTGTATATATATATCAATCAATATCCTGAGTTGTATCATCATGAACATTCATTATTCCAACCTCATTATCATATTGATTAATAATTTATCAACAGTAACATTCCAGCCTGACTTTGCTCATTGCTTTTGTACTTTGCCATGATTTTTGCAGCTTTCATATAAAAAAAAAACCCAACAACAAAAAAAAACGTCAGCGGGCTGGCTGTTATTTACCTTGTACAGATTTCTCCTCTGTCTGTCTGTCTGTCTGTTCTGTCTGTCTGTCTGTTGTCTGTCTGTTTCTGTCTGTCTGTCTTCTGTGCCTAGTCTTCCAGGTGAAGAGAAGGGAATCGTGTTGAATTAAAGTGAACACGGGGCTTTATTTTTTATCATTATTATTTATTATTATTTTATTCTTTTATATCCAGGATAATGGAATAAGCAATCATGTGCTTTTTTACATCTAGTCCCCGTGCGTATGCAGTTTTGTAAATCTTGTCATCATGATTCTGTCCCCACCGGCACACAAGGGCCTACTCTTACAAAAAGCGGAACAGGATGTAACATGTGTGCAAGATGTTCTGGTGCATTCACACATGAGGCCTTGGTTTATAGTCTCATCGGATGGACTTTTGGGGAGAGTGGAGTCAGCACTGATGTGAACTCCAGGAGAAAAATCTCCTCGAACGGGAATGGAACCCGGGTGATCAGATTGCGAGTGCAATGCTCTGACCACTAGGCTACCCTGACCCCTGCAGAGTGTGGGTGTGGTGCTTATTCCTTTCATCCTCAATATGAAAGAATAAATAAGTAAATAGATGCCCCTATGGTATATGTAAACGTGTGTGTGTGTGTGTGTGTGTGTGTGTGTGTGTGTGTGTGTTGTGTTGTGTGTGTGTGTGTGTGTGTGTGTGTGTCACCATTCCTATCAATTGATCAATGTGTGTGGTGAAACAGGGTGAGGAGGAGGGGGTGGAATTGTAAAGCAGCGTGGAAGTTTTGTGTTGATGAAACAATGTGATAGCCAAACCCTCTTGGAGATGAATTTCAGTTTACAATGGAATATATCTCTCTATATGTATGTATGTATATCCTGTATTCTGACCAGAGAAGAGTCTCAATCCCGAGTATTACCTGTATCTATAGACGTGTTTGTCACCAGGTATTTCTCTTCAGGAGCATAGAAATTTTGTTTGTGTTTTATAAATGGTGACACTTTTTTTCTGTGATTGTTGTTTTCAATCAAGTTTTTGAATTTTGACATTTTGCTGTGAAATCCTTCATTCCCATGGGCCAAAGACCGTTTTGATCTGTTGAATCTCAGCTCATGTGTGTGTGTGTGTGTGTGTGTGTGTGTGTGTGTGTGTGTGTGGTGTGTGGTGTGTGTTGGTGAGTGTGTGTGTGTGGGGGTGTGTGTGTGGCGTGTGTTGTTTGTCTGTGTGTCTGTGTGGTGGTGGGGGGTGATGACCGTTAGGCGGTCACAAATGCACCAAGAACATCACAGACAGATAGGGCAGAGCCTGAAGTCCTCAGTTTGCCACACAACAACAAAACAACAACAACAACAACAACAACAACAACAACAACAACAGACATCATTCTGTACCTCTGATCTGTCTATCTAGCTAGCTAGCTATCTGTCTGTCTGTCTGTCTGTCTGTCTGTCTGTCTGTCTGTCTGTCTATCATATCTATCTATCTATCTTCCTATCTATCCCGTAGTCTGGCGACCATGGGGGCACCCCTGAAGACTTGACAACCAGTTTCCTCCATTCCTCTCTCTGTTCTGCCTTTCTCAGGGTTTTGTTGAGTTCTAGGCCTGTCCATTCGCTGAGGTTGTCCTCCCATCTCTCTCCCATCTCTGATTTTTACGTGCTAAAATTTTGGAGGGGGGGGGGGGGGGGGGGAGACATTCTATGAGAAATAGTAGCTTTATATTAGTACTGGGAGAGCTTGGGCAATCTTTTTATGGACATTCTGTGATAAATACTAGCTTTATATATAAGTCTTAGGAAAGCTTGGGGAATCTTTCTAATTTATGGACATTCCGTGATAAATAGTAGCTTTATATTAGTACTTAGAGAGATTGGAGAAATCTTTTATGGACATTCCACGATAAATAGTAGCTTTAATCAGTATGGGAGAACTTGGGGCAATCTTTTATGGACATTCGTGATAAATAATAGCTTTATATAAGTACTTGGAGAGATTGGATAATTTTTTTGTGGACATTCCGTGATAAGTAGTAGCTTTATATCAGTACTGGGAGAACTTGGGGCAATCTTTTGTCCAAGCCATGTCTGACTGTACAAGGTCAAGGTCAAGGTGTCCCATAACCTAGGCGGTCATAGGGGAGCGAGGCATCAGAGACCTCAGCTTCTCTAGGGGCCAGCATATTGAGGGCGGCACCCATCTCCTCTCCTTCGCTGCTGTACCTTCCCTGACCCTAAAGAGGGCAGGTACCCATTAACAGCTGGGTGAACTGGGATACTGTACTGAAGCCAGGCGCGCAAACGGTCACCCATCCAACTGGTAACCACGCTCCATGCTGCTTAACATTGACTTGGGGGAAGTGAGCGCTCTGACCACTGAGCTACCCCGCCCCCTAAAGAAGATGTCTGACTGAGTGTCAGGCTGTGTGTAGGCCTGGGCTGTTCATTCACCTCCCTAACTAACAACGCTGTATGCCTGGGCTAGAATGTGCCTGTGTGTCTGTGTGTTTGTGTCTGTCTGTTTTGTGTGTGTGTGTGTGTCTGTGTCTGTCTGTTGTCTGTCTGTCTGTCTGTCTGTCTCTGTGTGTCTGTCTCTGTGTGTGTGTATCTGTCTGTCTGTCTGTCTGTGTCTGTCTTGTCGTGTTTGTGTCTGTGTCTTTGTGTGTGTGTGCGTGTGTCGTGTTGTGTGTGTGTTGTGTGTGTGTGGTGTGTGTTGTGCGTGCGCACGTTGCTCTTTTACTGGCCTGCATGTTCAGAAGTCAGGACTGCAGGTAGAGGTCTTTTAGCATCAGCGGTATTTATTTCTGTGAGTTTTTCGGGGGGGGGGGGGGGGGGTGGTGGTCTGGAGAAGACTGACGTTTTTCATTGGGAGAATTGCAAGTAGTATGATGTTGATTTATTGACGGGTGTGGATTTTTTCTGATATTTGTTTGCTGTTTTTTATGGGTCATGTACCATGTGAATATGTTGATTCATTGACGGGTGTGGATTTTTCTGATATTTGTTTGCTGTTTTCTGTGGGTCATGTACCATGTGAATATGTTGATTCATTGACGGGGTGTGGGTGGTGTGTTTTTGTGTATTGATTTGTGGTTGCGTCTTTTCTCTCGATCGTGATACCATGTGATCGTGAGTCTTCAGCTTTGTGTTATAACAGTGCAGTGTTGAGGGTGAGAGTGTTGAATGTCTTTTTTTTTTTAATCCCAAATCTTTTATATCCCTAATCTGTTTTATTCCTAATCTTTTATATCCTTAATCTGTTTTTTCCCTAATCTTTTTTATATCCCTAATCTTTTATATCCCTACTCAGGTCTCTCTAACTATGATCATTCCACAACTTGGACTGCCTAGCTGAGATGTAGACAGTGTGACAATAGATGTAGCTGAGATGTAGACAGTGTGGCAATCGAGATGTAGACAGTGTGGTAATCTAGGAGATGTAGACATGTGGTATCTCGATGTAGACAGTGTGGTAACAGATGTAGACATGTTAAATGATGTAGACAGTGTGGTAATCTGAGATGTAGACAGTGTTATAATGAGATGTAGACAGTGTGGTAATTTAGATGTAGACAGTGTGTAATTGAGATGTAGACAGTGTGGTAACAGATGTAGACTGTGTACGATGTAGACAGTGTGGTAATTCAGATGTAGACAGTGTGGTAACTGAGATGTAGACAGTGTGGTAACAGATGTAGACAGTGTAGTAAAGATGTAGACAGTGTGGTAATAGATGTAGCATGTGAACAGATGTAGACAGTGTGGTAAAGATGTAGACAGTGTATAATGAGATGTAGACAGTGTGGTACAATGTAGCCAGATGCGGGAGCAGGCTGTGTGTCAGATCATGCATTGCGTGTCTGCTGTGCTCCCTCCTACACACTCCTCTCATCCACTCTCCAAAGTCTTTCGGATGAGACTTAACGAGCCTGTGTGTGACGCAGCAGAACATCTTGCGCACATGTTAAATCTGTTCCGGTCTTTCGTAAGAGTAGGCCATCGTGTGCAGAGCAGATGACATTGACAAAACTGCACACACATGGGGACTGGATGTAAAAAAGCACAAGTGCTTATTCTATTATCATCGATATAAAAGAATAAAGAATCAAATCAAATCCCTGCTTGCCTTCTGTCCTGAGGTGTTGGGATGGAGTCCCTCTTATTCGTTTGTATCAAGGATAATGGAATAAGCACTCATATGCTTTTTTTTTTTTTTTACACTGTCCCCGCGTGTATGCAGTTTTGTAAATCCTGTCATCTGTCCCACCCGCACACAGTGGCCTACTCTTACGAAAAGCGGTACAGGATTTAACATGTGCGTGAGATGTTCTGTGTGCGTTCGCACACGGGGCCTCGTTTGTAGTTTCATCAGAAGGACTGGTTGGTTGGTTGATGTGTCACTGTTATCCCCTGAAGGTAGGGGGGGGGGGGGGGGGGCAGTCCCCAAGGTGTGTCTTCTGTGCCCTCAGTTGTCAGGCTGCCTGAAGACCTCTCTCTCTCTCTTCTCTCTGCTCTAACTGGGACATGTCTGTGTGACTCTCCACCACAAAATGAGTCATGCGCTTTGCACCTGACCCACTTTTCCATTCAGAAGCCATTTGAGGCAGGTGGGGGTCAGGTTGTCGAGTTTTGAGGTTTGGGTTGATCAAAAATTAAACTAGAGCCATTTTTCTACTTTGCGCTGAAGTGTTAAGGTGTAATTGTGTTTCCTTGTGCTTTAAAAATGCATTTAAAAACATCCAGCCCCTCATTCTGACCACCTGTCATGATTTTGATTGATTGATTTATTCTTTTATATCAAGGATAATGGAATAAGCACTCATGTGCTTTTTTACGTCCAGTCCCTGTGTGTATGCAAAACGTGTCAATAGTTTCTCATTTTTCCCCATTCTGCAGTCTACCATTTCATTTTGTAATAACTTTTCATGGAAGTGGACAATTTATGATTGTTTTCTGTATTGAATAGCTTTTTACTGCAGAAGAACAACAACATAGCGACAAGGAAAACTGGACCTGGGGTGCAGTGTGACTCATTATGTGGTGGAGCGTCACTCTTGTGAATGGAGCACTCACCTTGACCTTAAGTGTCCTTGTGTTGACCTTGGGGTTTCTTCACGTCATGTGGAAGAGTCCATTTGCTGTAACTGTGCTAACTGACCTGTCCCCCCCTTTGGCTGGAAGAGTGCGCCTGTCTGTTACTGTGAAGGGGTAAAGTGACAGGGCTTCACTTTGGCATAATCTGTTGTTTATATTGGTTCATGTGATATATATATATGTATGTATGTATTATGCAAGTGTTTTTTATGGACTGATCAATGTGATGTCTGGAATGGGCGACACCTGTACAGGAAGGTTTCTGTGTTGATGATCTCCACCTCAAACAGATTCCTTTTGTACTGGGCAGGAAAAAAACCCACAAGTCCAGCACTCTCCTCCTGTGTCACACTTCTGATTCTCTCTGCAGCTAACTCACTCATGGTCTGAGTTTTTTCTTCTTCTTTTTTTTGGTACTTTTTTTTCTTCACAGACCAGCACTCAGTCCCCCCCCCCCCCCCCCCCCCCCCCCCCCCCCCCCCAACTTTTAGTAGCTGCTCTCAGCTGCTGTCCAGTTCATTGCAGCTGGTTCTGATTATGGCAGGAACTTTGTTATAGTTTTGTTGTTTTTTTGGGGGGGGGGGGGTGGTTGTTGTTATCGTTGTTGGTTTTGTTTGTTTTGTTTTTTCTCCTTAGAGAGATGGTTGCAAAATTGTGATCTTTTGATCCTGTTAGTCTCCCATAACCGCCTTTTCAGGGGTGGAACTATTACCTCTCAGATCTTTTGACCCTGTTAGTCTCCCATAACTATTTTTCCTAAGGTGAAAATCATCATCCAGATCTTTTTGATCCTGATAGTCTCCCATAGGTCTCTTTGTTCAGGTGAAAGTTATTTATTGCCTTCCAGATCTTTTGGTGCCGTTGGTCTCCCATACTTGTACAGTTCTCTTCTGTCTCAGCCGACCAGGCCAGGTTTGCATTTAGGGATCCAGTGTTTGAGCCCTTGTTTGTTTTGTGATGAGAAAAGTGTGCATCACCATATAGACTATTTTATTTTATTTTATTTATTCATTCATTTCATCTGGTATTGACACAAGTCCATGTCTGGTGTGCATTTACAGATCCAATGTCCCAATGTTTGCGGCCCAGTTTGTTTTGTGATGAGAAGTGTGCATCATAGATTATTTTATTTTGTTTCATCTGGTATGACACAAGTCCATGTCTGGTTTTGCAATTATGTATCCAATGTTTGAGCCGATGTTTGTTTTGATTTGTGATGAGAAGTGTGCATCAAGATTATTTTTATCTTATTTTATTTCATTTCATCCAATATTGGCACAAGTCCATGTCTGGTTTGAGAGCAGGGTAGGAAGGAAGGATTGATTCTCTAGTCACATGATGGCCTGGGTACAGTGGAAGGCTTGGTGTGTGTGGGTTTTTTTTGTTTTTTGGAGGGGGGGGTTATTTTGTTTTGTTTTAGAAGAAGAGGCCGGGGAGGGGGGTTATTATCATTAGTTTTTTATTTTTAAACTGACTTGAAATATGTTTTTTTTAAAAACTGTTTTAAACAATAGAAATATAACTGGATCTGCTTTTTTTTTCTTTTATCTTTTTAAAATGACATTTTCCCTTAAAGTGAAAAGTTGTGGGAAAAAAATTTAAATAAAAATGACATAGCTTGTGGTCACATCAGAATGACAGCATAGCAGTTATGATGTCAGTTATGATGTGACAATTATTGTTGCAATTATGTTGTCACAATTATGTCACAAATATGATGTCACAATTATGTCACAATTATGATGTCACAATGATGATGTCACAATTGTGATGTCACAATTATGATGTGACAATTATGATGTGACTATTATGATGTGACAATGCTGTGTGTGTGTGTGTTGAAGGAAGGAAAGCATTGCCACACTGTGTGTGCATCACAGGCTGGGAACAGTGTCCCCCCCCCCCCCTCCCCTCCCCCCCCCCCCCCCCCCCCCCCCCTCCTCCTTCGCCGTCATTAAACCCCGGTGGCCTTTTCTGGCAGGCTGCTATTATTTCATTGTTAATTTTTTTTTTTTATTTATCAGGCAGACTCGGTGGAACAATGCTCATCAATTGATACACAACTGCTGTTGTGTCGTGGGCGCTCTCTCTCTCTCACTCTCTCTGCAGGAGGGCAGGAGAGAATTTAGCGCTGATGTCACCTGTGCTTTGTGGAGGAGGGAGTGGGGATGGTGAGGGAGGGGTGTTGACTGATCTATTGTTTGGTGTCGCACTGCTGGTGTGTGTGTGTGTGTGTGTGTGTGTGTGTGTGTGTGTGTGTGTGTGTGTGTGAGTGTGTGTGTGTGTGTGTGTGTGTGTGTGTGTAGCTAGGTAGTTCTGCTTGTTGACAGTAGCGAGTTGGTTCCAGGTAGGTAGCTTGATGCCATGTAGTAAGTGTGCATATATAAGAGCTTGTAGACACATTGGAGAGGACAATGTTTTACTGATGCTGACCAGTAGAGCACTGCAACCGTTCCTATCAGCGATTGTCTTTCGGATAGACCATTCCAGCGACGTGGAGAGGGGGGGGGGGGTGTCTGCTGCATGGGTAACAGCTTGCCCTCCATTCTTACTTACCCAGGCTTTGCGCTTTAAAGACTAGAGCACAACTCCATAGTCTTCCGAGACTGATGGATGCCTAAAAATAAAAACAAACAGAAAGAAAATAACCCTCAATAGGAAGAGGACTATACCGACCACTAGGGATAAACGCTTCATGTTTTGTCGTCATACTCTGACCCTAATGCTCTAATGCAGGAGATGTGAGCAGAGACTTCAAGGGGTCCGCTCTCGATCCATGCACAGTGCAGATAGAAAGATGGTGCACTGCTGCTGGTATAGCCCTCACTGATTCAGGTATACATGTACAGCACAGAGACTGGAGTGGTGTAGTCTTTTTTTGTGTGCTGGGTTTGTTTACTTGTTTATTTGCTAACTTATCCCTGTAGTACAGTGAATAAATGATAGCATAGCCTTGTTGCTGATTTAATTCTATTTATTTATTTATTAATTAATTTATTGTGTGTAGGGGTCTGCCCCAGTGGTGTGCAGTCCACTGTACTGACCCTTACCCCCTCTCTTACATGCAGTCCAGCTACTGCCGTGTATTGTATGCCTACTCATGCCAACTGACTGGAATTCTGTAAAATGTTGTGTCATGCTTTTTTCAAGTATAGAGGTGTGTGTGTATGTGTTTGTTGGGGTTGGGTTTCTTATAATTATTGTTTTGTTTTAATGTTTCATTCTCTCTCTCTCCGCCCATTTTTTTGTTGTTGTTGTTTTGTTTTCTTTTGGGGTGGTTTTGTTGCTTAATCCTTTTACCCCTCCCCCGGCAAACTCTCTCTCTCTCTCTCTGTGAAGTATAGAGATTGACATTGTGCTGTTATTGATTTTTATTGTCTCCTTTTTGCTGTTGGGTTTTGTTCATTGTTAACAACCAGGTGCTGCATTTTTGTTGCGTGCGTGTGTGTGCATTCAACTTACATTAAAAAAAAAAAAAATGTCAGTGACACGAAAGATTATTTTTTACTGGATGGCTACACTGATAATCACATGTGTACACACACACACACACACACACACTCATACACACACAAAACACACAACTTATACATTCTTACACACACTCATACACTTACTAACACACACACACAAAATACCACTGGCTCATTTACCTGTACAAGACAATGTTTGCTTTGTTTTTTCCTGACCTGTTTTGGATACCTACATTACAGCCATGGAGCAGTGTAGAAACCTCCAGTTGCCTGTGATGTGTTAATGACTGAATGACTGAATGCAGTTTGCCAAATGAAGGCTGCACTGACGATCCATCTTCATCCTGTTAGAACTGGGATTCTTCCATTGTCCTGTCTGTCCTGACAACTAACTGCTGCTGATGGTTTAGTACTGAAATAAAAAGGCAATTACAGTAAAAGTATGCGTTTAGGTTTGTGACCTTTTTTAAAAATGCTGTATGGGTGTGTGCTAATTGATGCTGAATTTATTAGGGAATTGTATAGCATTTACTTAATTTATTCTTTTATTTCGAGGATAATGGAACAAGCACTCATATGCTTTTTTTTTTTTTTTACATCCAGTCCCTGTGTATATGCAGTTTTGTAAACTTTGTCATCCGATCCCACTGGCACACAAAGGCCTACTCTTCCGAAAAGTGGAACAGGTTTTAATGTGTGCGCAAGATGTTTTGCCTGCGTTCACACATGGGGCCTCGGTTTACTCTCTCTCTCTCTCTCTCTCTCTCTCTCTCTCTCTCTCTCTCTGTGTTCCTAAGTATAACCATCCACTCAGACAAATGCTCACAGTGTTTCCACACACAGGGCATTATCATTTCATACAATCTTGGATCAGCTTTTATTTCAAAATAAATGGTATCAAAATAAAAAATCGCCACAGAGCACATCTTCCAAAATACATTTTTTCTACACATTGAAAATCATCGATATATATGGGTAAAAAAAATAAAAGAAAAGAAATAAACCAAAGATCTTCATGACATATTCTACAAGCAAATCAAGTTTTCATTCATTCAAAGACTCTCATGGTACATTTATACATTTTATTGATGTTTGAAACCACTCATTCCTGTGGATCAGAAACTTTCAGAATGAGCTGGTTCTCTGGAATGTGAATGTGTGTCAAATTCAACACTTGTAGACTCACTCCCTGTCACTCCAGTCAATACAATCAGAAAATAAACCAGGACCAATAAATAAGAGTTCATGTTATCAGTCAGTCAGTCAGTCTGTCTGTCTGTCTGTCTGTCTGTCTCGCTGTGGACTGACTCCATCATCAGAATCCTCCCTCCCTCACACAGCCCTCTCTCTTCTTTCCCTGCACAGAACACAACCACCACACATACCCTGGCAAAGAGGGGATGGAATGATTATGCACTGTAGTGAAGTTAAATTGAATTCTTTTATATTGAGGGTAATGGAATAAGCATTCATGTGCTTTTTTTCATCCAGTCCCCGTGTGTATGCAGTTTTGTAAATCTTGTAATCTGTTCCCACTGGCACACAAGGGCCTACTCTTACGAAAAGCGGAACAGGATTTAACGTGTGCGCAAGATGTTCTGCGTGTGTTCGTACACGGGGCCTCGGTTTACAGTCTCATCCAAAAGACTTTTGGTTAGAGTGGAGTCAGCACTGACGTTAATTCCAGGGGAAAAATCCCCTCCAACGGTAATCGAACTTGGGTCGTCAAATTGCGAGCGGAATGTTCTGACCACTAGGCTGTCCCATCTCCCTTATTACAGTCATTACAGCAATGCAGATGCAGAAAGGTGGAAAGGTACAGGTGTCCCATAACCTGTGCGGTCGTAGGGGAGTGAGTGATCAATGTCAATCCTCTGTGTGTGTGCGCATGCGTGTGAGTGTGCGTACATTCAAATTTGCTAAAACTATAAATTGTCATTGATTGCTTGCAAGCGCTTTGATTTGTTTTTACAAGATATAGCGCTATTTAAAATCCATGTATTATCATTATCATTATCATTATAATCCACTGACTCCCATGGAGAAATTCTCCCAGGCAGAGAATTGAACTCGCACCCTGCATTCTCCCCCTCCTACCACAAGCCCACTGCTTTCTTTGACCACCAGCTCCCCCCCCCCCCCCCCCACCTCCTCAGATTGTCCCGGGCAGTCAGTGTGTTTCTGCAGAGGCAGCCAGCTTCTAGTCAACTATAGCCTGCATACAAGAAAAAGATGAGGGAAAAGATAGAGGGGGAAAGATAGGGGGGGGGGAGATTGGGGGGAAAAGATTGGGGGAAAGAGGGAGCAGAAATGGATTTTCTCTTTGCACATGTATAGATCTCTGTCTGTTACACAGTCACTCAAACACAAGCCACAACCATCGTAATATCAACAACAGCCACAAAACCTTGTAACAACAAACCACAATCATAATAGCCACAACCCTCATAACAACAATCATATCAATAGCTTCCGATTTCATAATCACCACCATAATCATATTCAACCGTCACAAATTTCATGTTGGCCATCATGACTTGCATCAACAGTCATAATATCAATCACAACAACAGAGTTTCACATCAGTCATTTGATCCATATATGATATACTTTCATGAAAATGCATTCTGTTCAGGTTTGTTGAAGATGAAGGAGTTACATAAATAGATAAATTGATAAACCGATGAATCCATACCAAAAAGCAAAGATGTATCCAAATCAAGCATTGCTAATCAATGATAAAATTCCAAGGACAACCTTTGGCCAAATGTCTCAGAAGACCTCAATCACAACCATTTAAAAAAAATGTCATATTTAATCAATGTTGGCCACATGTATTCATTAATTAATTGATCGACATCTCCAAGTACTGACAGAATGACAGGGGAACAATAATTAGCACAGTCTGTTTTCTTCTTTGGCCCTTTCTGTGTCCACAACACATGCATCACCTTATAAGTAAACCCTCTGTGTGTGTGTGTGTGTGTGTGTGCTTGTGTTGTGTGTGTGTGTGGTGTGTATATCAAGTATTCTTGTGTGTGTGGTGTGTGGTGTGTGTGTGTGTGTGTGTGTGTGTGTGTGTGTGTGTACACAAGTATGTGGATGTGTGTGTATGCGTTGTGCGTGTGTGCAAGCATGCATGTGCATCTGTTAGGGGTATCACTGTCTTGATCAAGAAAGAGTTGATGATGTTGTTGAACTTTAATTTATACTTCCTTGATCAGTCATCATCTTTTAAAAACAGCACCAATAAATCAATCAATAAATATGGAAAATGATCTTCACAATTTCAATCAATATAAAGCAACCACAAATATGGTAAGTCTCAGCCTTGCTTTTTATTTATTTTTTTTAAGTGTATTTACATGCTTTTAAGTTGAACTTGAAATGCTGGTTAATTTCTCTGACTTTAAAAAAAAAAAAAAGGGGGGTGTGTCAATGCATGTGTGTGAGCATGCGCGCGTGCACACACACACACACACACACACACACAACACGAAAAAAAAAACTTTACCGTAAAAAAGCTTGAATAAACATGTCTAATTATTAAGTACAGCAAAGTGGCGGTTTTCTTCACACACAAAAAGCAGATATGTCTCAGAATTATCCAGAAAGCCGTTTCCTCATCTTAAAATAATAATAATCATACAACCTAAACTGATTCAATGATACTATACATCAACCAAACAGAACTCTACACATACACACGCTCAGCAGACAACATTCTCTCCTCTCCTTCAGCACAGGGCAAACACATCAGCGGAAAAATGGACGACACACAAAGACGCCTTCTCTACCCACTCTCAGTTGCTCTGCTCTCACTCCATACATTTATCTTGTTCACTCAACTCAACAATCAGGTTCACATCCACATCAGGGTCTCTGGCTCGCTGGTTTGATCAAAGCCACACACACACAGACATTCCACCTTTGCTTGCTAGGAAAAAAAACCAAACCACAACCAAAAAAACCTGAAAAAATAAAGAATGCTGTGCTTAGCCAAACCGTGTCTTTGTGCCCTGCTGCCTTGGTTAGTTATGATAACTGACATGTATCCCAACACAACCACCAACACTGTCAGCACACCGGTTATCATCAGAATAAACATGGTCACCACCCCCTCCCCCTCACATCATACACTGCCACATCCACTTCCCCCCTCCCTCCCTCACTATAAACAGTCACACATACACCACATCCCCTCCCCTCCCTCACTATAAATAAACAGTCGCATGGAGACCCATTCTATCACACAGCAGGAGCCAGAGTGATCTCTAAATTCTTGTTGTTTTTTCTACAGTTGTTTTGCTGCTGCTGCCATAAGGCCCCTCACAAGAGGACACCCACCATGCCCAGTGTTCAGTGATGCTCGCTGATGCCACTTTTGCCGAGGGGTGCGTGTGTAGTTAGCCAGGGTAGTCGGGCATGAACTTTAAAACAGTCACAAACACACAAGACACACACCACCTCACGGCACAACAACTTACTACTCAACACACTCACAACACATCATACAACCTCATCAACACACATTGAACACACACTCACACGAACACATACACATCCCACCTCCGTCCCCCCTCAACACACTCAAGCTATTACGATTGACTACTCAGAGCTGCCCCCACCGGCAAAAAGTCCCAGACATATAGTGGCCACAAGGCACAGCGGGCAAGCCATCACATGGATGAATCTCGCTCAACATACATCAACTGATTATCTCTCTCCAAGTTACCACCATTCTTCTCAAGATTCATCTGATTATTCTTTCAGTCACATCAGTATCTCTCCAAGATCACATCAGATTTCTCTCCCAGATCACCATATGAATCTTCTCAGATCTGATTATCTCTTTCAACACATCATAATAATCTCTCTCCAAGTCATCAGATCATCTCTCTTCTCAGATCCCCTCGTATCTCTTTCTCAAGATCACATCAGGATTATTACTTCTCAAGTCACATGATTATCCTCTCTCAGATCACCATTTATCATCTCTTTCCCACCTAATTCAGTATATGTATGGCAGTCTGTGACAACAATCTCCAACACATGCTGGTAAGTAAGCCACTTCACCAATTTATTGGGAAATCAAGACTTCATTAAGGCGTTCAGACAATACGCTGAGTGTAGACAACACTGAAGATACAGGCTGCTGACTCATGCGTCCATCATCCATCAATGAAGGAAGGAAGGAAAGAATGATTTATAGAGCACAACGCAAACTCCACACCAAGATTCAAGAAGCAGGATGGCACCAATTCTGGCATTACTCATCTCTCTTCCATCAATCCTGACATCTCTCTTCCATCAATCCTGACATCTCTCTTCCATCAATCCTGACATCTTCTCTTCCATCAATCCTGACATCTCTCTTCCATCAATCCTGACATCTCTCTTCTTCCATCAATCCTGACATCTCTCTTCCATCAATCCTGACATTACTCATCTCTCTTCCATCAATCCTGACACCACACATCTCTCTTCTACTATCATCCAAACATTTATAAATTTTCTTGTGCGCAGTTTCTGGTAAAATTCTCAGCAACGTCTTTTATGGCAAAATACAACCCCCCCACTCCCTCCCCTCCCCCCCCAACCTTTTTATGGCATTGTTTGATAACAGTTTGCTGCAATTTGGCCAAAAACATTATATTTTTGGAAAAAAAAACAAACAAACCCCCCATTAAAAAAGGAAACATTGCTCAATTTTTTTTTTCCAAGAGGGTGAACATCAGTGATTTGACAATGTGCTGTATGTGTTACACTGACAATGTGTGTGACACTGACACTGGGCTGTGTGACACTGACAATGTGTGTGTGTGACACTGACAATGCGCTGTGTGTGTGACACTGACAATGTGTGTGTGACACTGACAATGTGTGTGACACTGACAATGTGTGTGTGACATTGACTGTGCTGTGTGTGTGACACTGAAATGCTACAGAGGAATGTTGGACCATAGACTGCTACACAATGATTCCTACAGCAGAAAAGACTGCAGCACCACGCCAGCAACGCATTCATCTCAATTATCAATGCAAAATTGGTCCATCCAATCACTATTATATATAGCAAAGCTAAGACCCCCATTCCATCTTATACCATAATATTGTCTATAGCCCTACCAAAGACCCCCCCCCCCACCACCACCACCACTACCACACCCAAACTAAACCGATTTTCTGGCTAAAAACTGACTACAGCAACATCAAGGGAAAATCTTTCCCTAGGGCGGGCCCCTCTGGCTGGTGGTCCCACAGCGGCCTAATATTCATGAGCTCCCTGTGGACTCCCGACCCTGAGGATGAGACACAACAAATCTGGGTATGGCTGTGGCGGGGAGATTGAAGCGAGTGGTGTGGGAACAGCAGGACAGGGATGTTACAGAAGATGAAGCAGCAAAAAAACCCCAAAATCTGTCTATAGAACACATTGATACAGTCATTCTGTAAGCTGTGGAAGGAATTGGGGGGGGGGGGGGGGGGGGATTGATGCAGTTGGTTGCAATTTACGACAAACTACGTTGCTGTGACGAACTGTGTCAGAACATCATCATTATCACCATCATCATTGTCATAATCATCACCATCATCATCATCATCATCACCATCATCATCATCGTCATCATTATCATCATGGTCATCATCATCTTCGTCGTCATTGTCATCATCATCACCACACTACCTCCAGCATACTCCACACACACACACCCCTCCCCAACTTCCCCAAACAGATGCTGCTTGACAAATACAGAAAAAGGAAATAATCCAAATCTTTTGGTACTGGTGTAGGAGTGGAAGAATGCTGATTGTTGAAAACATTTTGAATGACATAAAACACAAATGCAAGAGGAAACTATTAAAAACAACAACAACAACCAAATATAGAAAATAAACAAATCTACAAACAAATATACAAAATAAATATAGAAAATAAACAAATATACAAATATAGAAAATGAAAAATATATACAAACAAAACAAACAAACATACAAAATAACAAAAGATCAGTCTGGTTATGATACTTCAGAATATAAGAAGAATGAATGACCAAACTGGGAAATATCAATTTCAAAAAATAAGAAAAGCAAAACGCAAACATCGAGCATTAAATCACACACACACACAGATCTATACTCACAAGAGACAGACATTTTTTGTTTTGTTTTGTGGTTGCAGTTGCTCAGGACGAAACAGACACAATCTTGGATTTCATGTTCAACACAATGAAGCAGCAGAGTTTTTCCAGGAATGTTTTGATTTGTTCAACCTGCCTTCACTTATCTTTTACAATCCCGTGGTACTTCAGTCAGGAAGTCGGTGTGATGATACACTCTTCATACAGCTCAGGAATCAATTTTTCACAAATCAAAACCGTTTCCTCACATTATTGTGACGCTCCACCACATAATGAGTCGCATTGCACTACAGGATAATTTTTTTGTTATTGGCATATTTTTAAACTGCGATAAATGGTACAGTACAAAAAAACAAACAAAAAAAAACCAGGTTGAAAATCAGACAATTCTACCATAAGTTATTACAAACTGAAATGATAGACTGCAGGAAATGACAAAATGAGAAATTGACAAGTTAAGCATCACAATAGATGGTCAGAATGAGGGCTGGGATATTTCTAAATGACTTTTCAAAGCAAAAGGACACAAAACTATGCCTCGTTATTTCAGAACACTGTGGAATAACGACTATAGTTCTATAATCAACCCCAATCTTTAATCAGGAACCTGACCCCCACCTGCCTCAAAATGGCTCCTTCCTACCACAAAAGTGGGTTTGGTGCAAAGCGACTGATTTTACGGTAAAAGAAAAAAAAACCACTTGAATGATCATGTTTAATTATTAAGTACAGTAAAGTTGCAGGTTTTCTTCACACACAAAAAGCAGATATGTCTCAGAATCAGAACACCTGTCTTAAATGGCTCCTTCCTACTACAAAAGTGGGTTTGGTGCAAAGCGACTCATTTGTGGTGGAGCGTCACAAATCCCTCTTTTCTTTTCCCCTCTTGTCCTGACTTTCCAGCGCCATGTCGCTGTGCATCCTTCTCATGCTCCCCTGTGCAGGTATGGCCTGCACGACACGCTGAAGAGCTGTCAGGACAAAGCCCCCCTCTCTTGCTTCTCTCCAAAAAACAGCGCTGGTAGCTGAGAGCATGATCAATATCAATTTTGTGTGAGCAAAACAATTCCCACTGAGACATCAAAATAATACAATAAAAAAATATTAACAAATGAAAGAGGCATGATGAGACGTGAAAAAAAATAACACACAAATGAAATAATTATTACATCGTTCATTCTCATCTGCACACTACCTTTGGAATGTTTGCATCATGGCATTGGTATACATATAATACATCGTCACTTTTGGCAAAATATCATCTTCAAACTTGGTTTTTTAAAACAAAAACAAAAAGAAAAAAAAAAGAAGACATATTGTGTAGATACATAAAACGGAAATGATCATTAAAAATGTAATGTCAGTTAATTTTAATCACGTTCAGCCAAATTCTTCTTCAGTGGAGAAAAGTGACATAGGACAGTTGGTTAGCTGTAACTACTGATTATAAATAACATCTGATGTTCAAACTCCATTACAGACAGACCATCAATCGATGTGTACAAACATACATACATTACATACATACACTATACATACATACATATACATACATACATACATACATACATACATACATACATACATACATACATACATACATACATTATACATACATGTGTACAAAAGACGTAACAACAGAAACTAGCACATGACACAACACACTGAGAGAGAAACACAGGCCTGTAAATGCTGATAGTGCTCATTGTTCCTGCACCCTGATTTTAATTACTGATATCCACACAGGAACAATAACAACAAGGAATAATAACAATCCTCGCCTGAATATTTCAACAAGCTGCATGATAGGAATAAAAGGTCAAGATAACAGTGTCCCATAACCTACGTGGGCGAGACATCAGAGACCTCAGCTTCTCTAGGGGCCAGCAAACTGAGGGTAGCGCCCATTTCCTCTCTCTTGCTGCTTTACCTTCCCTGACCCTAAAGAGGGCAGGTACCCATTTACAGCTGTGTGAACAGGGGGACTATACTGAAGCCAAGGTGCACAAACGGTCACCCATCCACTTGGTTACCATGCTCGATGCTGCCTAACCTTGGCTGGGGGAAAGCGAGTGCTCTGACCACTGAGCTATCCCGTCCCTGATATGAATCGCATGAGATATAAATCTATATGAATCGCATGATATATAAATCTATATGAATTGCATGATATATAAATCTAACAGATAATGTCACACCTTTCTGAAACTTTTTCAAATTCACCTGTCACTTCTCTCCATCGCTGCTGTCAACAGTGAGTAGCAGCTTCACCCAATGCCAACAGAGTTCGCCATCTTTCTCTGTCTCTGCTGAGTTCTACCATCTCCTGTAGCCCTCCCAGACCACTGACCTCAGTGATGTTGGCAATGTAGGATGTTGGTGATAGTCTGCCCCTTTTCCTTATAAGCCCTCAACCTTATCTAGGAGAACTGTCGCCATCATGATTTCGAAACTGGCAAGCCAAAATCTTCAGAAATGTCACACATAATGATATAAGTTCTTAGAGATCAGATATAAATTTTGTTGTCAAAACTGTTAAAATCTTTAGAAATGTCACACATGATGAAATAAGTTCTTATACAGTTATAAATATATAAAAAAAATTGTAAAAACTGTTAAAATCTTTTAGAAATGTCACACACGATGAAATAAGTAGATATATAAATTATGTTGTCAAAGCTGTTACAAATCTAGACATTGACAGTCACTGCAGCCCTGTGTGTAAACACTCGTGTTAACAGAGGCTTTACAAACAAGACAGTCACTACTGCACTTTGCGTAAACACTGGTATTAACAGAGGCTTTACAAACAAGACAGTCACACTGGACCTCGGTTTATAGTCTCATCCAAAGGACTTCTGGGGAAAATGGAGTCGGCACTGATGTTAAATCCAGAGGAAAAATCCCCTTGATTCGAACCCAGGTCAGCAGATCCTGAGCGCATCACTCTGACCACCAGGTTGTCCCGTCCCTCTATCACCTTCCAGTGAAGATTTTCAATCTATGGACTGGAATTTGCTTTCATGAAGACGGGGACTACTTCACCTATAATGCTGAACGTTCTGGACACTGATAGCAGAGGGGAGACTGAACTTCAAGCCAAGGATAAGATCAATATTAAAAACATTATTACTAAACACACAGAGTGAGTGACAGTCAGGGAAAACTAGCAACAACAACAACAACTATGGAGAGGGTAACCGATGCGATGTTTTGGCTTTCCTTACAGTCAAATGAAGAAAGAGAAAAAAGATTTTTTAAATGTGTAGAGATTCACCTTTCTGTGCACTTTCTGGAGTTATTTCCCAATTATCATAAATCACTCCTGAACTTTTTTTTACAAAAAAAAAACAATAATTCCAAACAGACCCCCCTTCCCCCACACACCTAATCTTTGTCCACGAAGAAAAGAATCTTGGCCTCTTTCAAAAGAGAATCTAACGTTAATTTTTTTTTTTTTTTTTTTGTGAATGGTAGTATGCATGTGACTGATTTGAATGCAAGCGCTTTGATTTGTTTATTTTAAAAGATTTAGCACTATATAAATTCCATATATTATTATTATTATCATTATTATTATTATTATTATTATTATCATTATTATTATCATTATTATTGTCTCATAGCCACACCCTGCCTATCTACCCAGCCAGCAGGCAGGCTGTAGTGTACTGTATACATGTACACCTCTCTTAAGCAACATTTTGTCTTTACAGGAATTTTCCCCCAACTTTTGTGAGCGTGTGCTTCCTTTTGTTCCCTGCAAGGAGAAGGCAAAACGTTTAGCAGCAAGGAAGACAGCCAGAATGTCACCACTGGAAGCAAGCCTGACACGAGTTCAGCTGAAGGAGACTGACAGAACTGAGGCATGCCATTCTACCCACTGCCAACCTGGTTAAAAAAGTAAAGGTGTCCCATAATCTACGTGGTCATAGGGGAGCGAGGTGTCAAGACACCTCAGCTTCTCTAGGGGCCAGCATGTTGAGGGCGGCGCCCATCTCCTCTCCCTTGCTGCTTTACCTTCCCTGACCCTAAAGAGGGCAGGTGCCCATTGACAGCTGGGTGAACTGTACTGAAACCAAGGTATGCAAACGGTCACCCATCCAACTGGTAACCACGCTCAAAGCTGCTTAACCCTAGCTTGGGGAAAGATTTGTATGGCAGTGACAATTTATAAGAGTAATAACATGGTGCTGACTTACTTACACTGAAAGCGTTTATATACACGTGGTGAAAACTGGAATAAACTGTCTATAAAATAAGTACAAGTAAAGCAACGTTTCATCATTCTGTTGAAACAGAGACCAAAATATAATGTTTTCAGGAATATGGCTCAACGTCTAAGAAATGCTATCTTGCATACAAAGCGTTCGCTGGGACACCATGAAAACAATCAGCCACAGCATTGTCAGCCAGAAAAGTCACACACACACACAACACACACACACACACACACACACACACACACACACACACACACAGACACACACACACACACACACACACACACACACACACACACACACACACACACACGTTGGAGCTCTACCTATCACAGGCAATAGCCATCCTCTGCCCATGCAAGTTCACAACCCTCCGACACATCAAAACAAAACTGAAACAACACGCAGTGTTCACTTATGCTGACAAACTTTCATCGTTGTATCATCATTCAAGTTCACGATTTTTTGCCATCTGGAAATCAAACCCAGATTTGTCAAAATAATTTGTTATGGAAGCAAATTTGATGGAAATCTTAAAAAAAGAAAAAAAGTGGGTAAAACAAAAAACTGACATAAACAGATATGAGGGAGTGGAGATGCATCGCTCCCCTGCCTATGTCAGGTGTTTGCTGTAATAAAATAGATATGGCCAAAATGTACACAGTCAGCTGTTTGGTTAAGCCCAGGTTTCACAATTCAGTTTTAACACAAACTTTCTTCTAAACAGAGGTTTCAGATTTCAGCCTCAACACAAACTTGCCGGTTAATTTAAACCCTGGTTTCAGACTTCAGTCCTCACACAAACTTACTGGCTAATCTAAACCGAGGTTTCCGAGTTGAGCCTCAACACAAACTTGCCGGTTAATTTAAACCCCTCAACACAAACTTGCTGGTTAATTTAAACCCCTCTACACAAACTTGCGGGCTGACCTACACCGATGTTTCAGAGTTGAGCCTCAACACAAACTTGCTGTGTGCGGGGTCGTGCACGTCCTCTGTCAGGCTGAAGTGCGGCAGTCTGCGCACCTGACACAGCAGTGACACCTCGCCCTGCCGCAGGTGAAAGTGCGTGCCCTCCCCCACCTCCCTCACCACGTTCTGCTGACAGACTAGCACCCAGCCCTCCCCCCTGACTGCTGTTGCTGTTGTGGCTCAGGGCTGAACAGCACGGCTCCGGGGCTCAGGTAGCGAGCCAGGAAGGCGCGAGGAGCCAGGTCGTGAGCCAGACAGGTGGCCAGGTGGGTCAGCACGCTCTCCAGGCTGTAGCGGGGCTGCTGCCGCGTGATGCGCAGGTATTTCTGCAGGGCGCGCGCCAGGGAGGGGAACACCGCCTGGGCTGCTTCTTGAGGGTCCATGGGCAGAGTGGGGCCTGCAGGGAAAATAACATGATACATATGTCAACATTGTATATTATATGTATGTACATGTACGACGACCAACATTCTCCAGGGAGGGGAACACCGCCTGCGCCGCTTCCTGGGGGTCCATGGGGAGGGTGGGGCCTGCAGGCAGCACAACATAATGTATGTTAGCATGAATGTGTACGTACACATTTACCCTGCCCTTCTTACACACACACACACCCTGTAAACACACACACACCCTGTAAACACACCCTGTACACACACACACACACACACACACACACACACACACACACACACACACACACACACACACACACACACACCCTGTACACATACACACACACACACACACCCTGTACACACACACATACCCACACACACCCCCACACACCCTGTACACACACACCCCCTACACACACACACCCCCTGTACACACACACACACCCTGCACACACACCCTGCACACACACACACATACATCCTATACACCCTACACCCCCCCCCCCCACCACCCCACACACACTTCCCCCCCACGCTATACCCCCACTGACCCTGTTCGTCCTGCAGACGTCTGATGTGTGTGAAGGCCTCCTCTGCAGCCACCACCAGCCTGGCCTGCCGCTTCCTCACCCGGCGCTCGAACTCCAGCTCCTGGTAGAAGCGGTCGTTGTGCCCGCAGTCTCTCCGCCGCGCCGCCGCCGCCAGCATGGCCCTCGAGCGACCTTGACCCCCCTGACCCCCGGGGTCGCTGGCGTCGACCTCGTACACTTTGAACCCGGCCAGGCTGGGCTTGCGGGTCGGGTGCTGCCCCCTGCCCCCTGCGGTGTGGAGGTGGGGGTTGTGGGGGGGGAAGTCGCGGCAGTAGTGCTCCAGCACCAACACCGCGGCACGCTGCACAGACAGGCTCCCCAGGCCGTAGCAGCGCGTCTCCCCGTCCGGGGACCGTGTCACACGCACGGCGTAGCGGGTCTGCGTGTGGCGCACCTCCAGCAGCACCAGCGCCAGGTAGTGCACAAACAGCAGCCCGTCCACCAGGCTGTCGGCAAAGCGCACGATCTCCCCATACCCCCGCCCCCCCTCCCGCACGATGCGCACGCCGTAGAAGAGCCAGAAGGCGAAGACGAGGACGAAGACGAGGAAGAGGACCAGGGCGCGGAAGACGAACACGCGCGGCAGGGAGGCGTGGGCACGGCGGGTGAAGAGCGCCAGAGACCCCAGCAGCAGGATCAGCAGCTTGAAGGCCAGCGAGATCAGCACGCCCTCACACTCCGCCCGACACTCCCTCTGGGCGGCGCTCGTCTGCGCCCACGACACGGCGCCCAGCCGAGGCAGCATCACCATGGCGATGGGGGACAGGAAGGCGAGGAGGGAGAGGGAGAGGGTCAGCCCCCTGCCCAGCCACCTCAGGCAGGCCTGGCCCGGGGGGGGGCGGGGGTTCGGGCCCTCGGGGGGCTTGCTGCTGATGTTCTCCATGGAGAAGCCTGTCTCGCTGGTGTTGCCTGTCACTGCTGTCGTGTTGTCCCCCCAGTTGTCATCCTGGGGTATCACCTGCATGCACATGTATGTATGTATGCACACATATACATGCATACATGCGTGTGTGCGTGCACACACACACATGCATACACACACACGCATGCACACACACACACGCACACATACACATACGCTCACACACACGCACACATATGCACACATACACACGCACGTACACTCACACCACACATCAGTGCTGACTCCACTCTCCCCAGAAGTCCTTTGGATGATACTATAAACCGAGGCCCTGTGTGCAACACACGCACAACATCTTGCGCACACGTTGAATCCCTTCCGCTTTTCCTGTCTTCGCTCAGACTCATTAACTCACTCACTCACTGACTCATTAACTCACTCACTCACTGACTCGCTCACTCATTAACTCACTCACTCACTGACTCACCTGCACTTCAATGCGCTCCTCCCGTGCCCTGTGGTTCTCCAGGTCAGAGTCCTGGTGGCTGTGAGCGGTGGTGTAGTGATCCCCATCCCCGTACCTGTCCCGATCCCTGTCCCGATCCCTGTCCCGATCCCTGTCCCGCCCGCTGCCTTGGCGACTGTGGGGACGACTGGAGGCGGAGGAGGGGTGGCGACGAGGGGGGGGGCCGCCACCGCCACCACTGCCGTCATTGGGGTAAGGGGGGGCGGGGGGAGGGGGGAGGGGGCTGCCATTGGGGAGGGTGGGGGGGGTGGTAGTAGTGGTGGTGGCTGCTGCTGCCCTGGCTGCGTGTGGAGCGCTCCGAGCGCACCGACTCTGCTCCGTCCATGCTGCCTTGGGTCCGTGGTGGTGGTGGTGGTGGTGGTGGTGGGATTGCGTTGTCTGAGATCTGTGGCTACTCTGGAACAGTACGAAAGAAATGTAATGAGGGTATAGTGTTCTCAACAGATGAAAATTATAGTACTAACTAAGGGTATAGATCTAGATAAGCTAATCAACTATAGGCAATTTTTTTTTTTTTTTTAAATTAAAAAGATAAAGGTGTCCCATAATCTATGTGGCTGTAGGGGAGTGAGGCATCAGAGACTTCAGCATCTGAGCTTTTTCTGGGGGGTTGGGGTATTGAATACCACAACCAGAATAACAGTAACACTGAGGGTATACTACATAACATGAGCATCATGTCTGTCTTAGTGTCTACAGTACATTTTACACAAACTGAAAGAGTCAAAATAGAAAAATGTATACTGAAAGAGAGGGAGAGGGAGGGAGGAGAGGGGGAAGATTCGATTTGATATCTTCTTTTATATCGAGGATAATGGAATATTAAGCACTCATGTGCTTTTTTACTTCCAGTCCATGTGTGTATGCAGTTTTGTAAATGTCATCTGTTCCCACTGGCACACGATGGCCTACTCTTATGAAAAGCGGAACAGGATTTAACGTGTGCGCAAGATGGTCTGTGTGCGTTTGCACACGGGGCCTCGGTTTAAAGTCTCATCCGAAACACTACACTTTTGGGGAGAGTGGAGTCAGCACTGATGTTAACTCCAGGAGAAAAATCTCCTCAACCATAAACGAAACCGGGCTATTAAATTGCCAGCGCAATGTTCTGACCACTAGGCTATCTGTCCGAAGAAAGAGAGAGATAGAGATAGAGAGAGAGAGAGAGAGATGTGCAGATGTTGGTGTGTGTGTGTGTGTGTGTGTGTGTGTGTGTGTGTGTGTGTTGTGTGTGTGTGTGTGTGTACGCGTGCGCGCATGCATGCGCGACATCTGGCAGCAGAAAGGGATTAATTAAATTAATTATAGCACAGTCCCCCACACTACCTCCAACTCCCTGGGCAAATCCACAAATCCTGTCAACTGACAGTTCTAATACATGTCACACTCGTAGTCCTTTGCTACCAATCTTTAGAGCAAACAAATCCTAGGTTCTGAGCTCTTGAGTATTGGCCCTAGTGGAGTAGGGTGTAAGTTACTAAGTTAGTAATACTGACACAGTGACAGGATTTCAGTGTTTGTTTTTTTGTCCTCCCTAACATAAATTTGCAAAATGAATCCTGGGAGACAAGGAGCTTAGTGTTGTGCTGAGAATGTTTCTCATAGACCTGTACCTAGTAGTAGTACTTACTGACCCATCGCTATAAATCACATTATAAGACAAGATTTACAAAATTGTATACACATGGGGACTGGATGTAAAAAAGCACATGAGTGCTTACTCCATTATCCTCGATATAAAAGAATAAATTTATAAATACATAAAATCATATGGACACAGTGACAGATGCTCGGTTTTCTTGTCCTCGCTGCCATAAATCTGCGCAAAGAATAGGGAGACAAGGTGCTTAGTGCTGTGCTGAGAATGTTTAGAACTCATAGACCTGTACCTCATAGTAGTAGTAGTACTTACTGACCCATCGATATATTTATAAATCTTAGTGAAGTAAAAAATAATAATTCATGCAATGTCAATGCTGGAGAGTGGATGATTTCATACATGCCATATAGTGATATACACACGTCCTATGTCACTGTCAGAAAAGTTATTAAACTTAAGATGTGCAGGCAGGTCTTGTCTCAGATAGAGCTCATTCTATTTTTCTTTTTTTATAAAATTTTTTCATTCTTTTATTTCCAGGATAACGGAATTCAAACACCCATGAGCTTTTTTATTGCATCCATCCCCCTGGGTGTATGCAGTTTTGTAAATAAATTTTGTCATCCGTTCTCACCAGAACACAATGGCTACTCTTCCAAAAAGCTCAGACCAGTATAGTTAGTTAGTTACCCTGGCAAGGTTTAGTAATCGTACACTAGTAACTTGGAGTGGTCAGTACTGTATACTATATAATAAACTTTATTGTTTGATATTACTAACTAGTAAAATTAGTATTGCAGCCTGCACAGCTCAGCCCTCTTCACATCAGTATCCTGATATGACTATGAGTAAATTAGCAGATCATACTGGACCCATGCAGTATAAACTTGTATCAGTCTATCACCCACACCACTGGCCACAGAGCTCTACCTACTCTGACCTCTGTCTCATAAAAGATGGACCCATTTCTTTCTTACTTTCTAACATTGTAACAGGTAGTGTGCACATACACAAGATAATAATTATGTTGATGTTTGCTATTTTAGTATTATTATTGTTAATGTTCCGCACTTTGAGTTTGACATTTCCAGTAATTCCACCTTGAGATACCAAGGTTTATGGTCTTAGCTGAGGGACTTATAGTGGCACTGGTTGCAGTGGATTGGAGAAGAAACAAAGCGAAAAATTTTGTAGAAAGGTGTGTGGGGGGGTGGGGGGTGGGGGGGGGGGGATCTAATCATCTATTCACTGATGTTCAGTAGGGACTTTCATTTCTTTTTCGAGGATAATGAAATAAGCACTCATGTGGTTTTTTTTACATCCAGTCCCTGTGTGTGTGTGCAGTTTTGTCAATTTTGTCATCCGTTCCCACCGGCACACAACGGCCTACACTTCTGAAAACTGGAACAGGTTTTATGTGTGCACAAGATGTTCAGTGTGCATTCACATGGGATCTCGGTTTATAGTCTCATCCAAAGGAGTTCTGAGCGAGAGTAGAGTCAGCACTGATGTTGACTCCAGAGGAAAAATCCTCTTGAATGAGATTAAAACATGGGTCAGCAGATCACAAATGCATCACTCTAACCGCCGGGCTATTCCAACTCCCCTGGAGTCTGGACTTGAACTTGTGAGACAGGTAGTAATGAACTACAGTTCACATAAATTACATGACTGATAGATTGACATTGTGCATGTTGTTGGTAACCTTCTCGTACTGAGGTTACCAACAACATGCACAATGTCGGTCTATCAAGACCATCAAGCTAGGGAATGCCCAATAATGACAATGTTCTTGAAACAGTTTAGTTACTTAGCCTGGAGACTATCTGTGCTGTTCAAATAAAATTATCAGTAGTACTAGTAGCTCTTACTACAATCACTTGACTTGCCTCATGCAGATTGTTATAGATCTGTGGAAACCTGTGTCAGTGTGTGTAAATTACCAGACCCAGCACTACAGAAGGTTGTGTCAAACCTACATTATAGTATTATACTGACAGTCATACTCACACTCATGGAGTCATGCTGAGTCACACACACACACACACACACATACACACACACACACACGTGCACGCGCGCGTGCGCGCATGTATGCACATACACGCACACACACAGTGACACACACACACACACTCACACAGACAGTGGACACTGAGACTAGGGGACAGAGACAGGATGAGAGGAAAGACAGAGAGATTGGGGGTGGGGTGCATCCGCATAAATATTAAAATCAATACAAATAATATTATATATTATATATATCTTATAAGTCTCTCCAAACTTTGTGACTAAGGCCAGGTAAACCAGTACTTGTAAACTGACAAAGCTCACAGGATTACTTTTGCATTGTGAATTCCTTCTCAATCTCATCCTTCTTCTCTCTTCAGCAGTGATGGATCATCCAACAGTCAACAGTTTGCATCATCACCTGCACTGGCTGTAGCTGATCAATTGATACGATCGCTCGACTGAGATAACTAATATTGTGATAAGGTCTAGGTAGGTTACATTACATCATTCGGCCATTCAGTGCTGATTGCCGATACAATTATTGAATTAATCAGTAAGCAGCAAAACAGTCAGATCAGTTTGAAACTCTCGCTGGACCCATTGATTAAACTAAAACAATAGTGTGGGGGCTATCACAAATTATCCAGATCCGTACCGTACATAGTACAGTGCACAAACTTGCACCGAAATCAGCAGCAAAACGATTGAACCTTACGTAACACCGAGTATATTTTCCTTGCATTCATTGATCATCACCTTTTGAGGCCAAATTCACAATCACTGATCTGCCTCAGCAAGGGCAAAATGAAGAAAACAGTAAACACTGACAGAACTTCCACTTCCAGCGCTCACCTTTGAGCGGAAGTCTGGCCTCCATATTTGTGTCGTTGAACGGCACGATCACTTCAGACGAGTTCCCACCTGACACACATGTCTGTGTCCTTTTTCCTTATCACTGAAAATGACTAATTGATCAGAGTTGAGGTACAACTTAAACGATCTTCTTAGGTCATCAGGCTGATCAACGTGCTGCGTGAGGAATCGGCTGCTTTGTTTGGCTAATTCTTAGGAGCGGGAGGTGAAGACAACAGCCTACACAATTTCCGGGATAACAAGAATTACTTCCCTTCATTTTGACACCCACCTTCTGTACCCCCCCCCCCTCTCTCTCTCTCTCTCTCTCTCTCTCTCTCTCTCTCTCTCTCTCTCTCTCTCAATAAATAAATAAATAAATAAATAAATAAATAAATAAATAAATGTATCGAGTTTAATTTATAGCTGGTTTGTCTAATTCTTATTTGTTGTTTGTCGCTGATTTAAGGGTTATATATGTGGCGCTCCACCACGAAATGAGTCGCTTAGCACATTACCTAATTTTGCGCTAGGAGCCTTTAAAGGCAGGTTGGGGTCAAGTTGTCAATTTTGTGATTTTGATTGATCATTAAACTAGATCTGTTTATTTATCTTATAATGAAATATCAAGGTATAATTTTTTATTCCTTTTGCTTTTAAATGTGTTTTGAAAATACCCAATCCCTCATTCTGACAACCTGTTACTAAAATAAACTTGCCCGTTTCTCATTTTGTCACATCCTGCAGTCTATCATTTCTATTTGTAATAATGTTGCACAGAATTGTCCGATTTTCAATCTGTTTTTTGTATTTGATAGCCACTTTATTGCACATTAATAACATGTCAATAACTAAAAATTGACCTCATGTGCGCTCCGTCTCATTATGTGGTGGAGCGTCACATATATATATATATATATATATAGATAGATATAGATATAGATAGATAGATAGTTAAATATAGTTATATATAGTTTTATATATAGTTATATAGTTATATATACAGTTATATATAAATATATGTATATATATATATATATATATATATATATATATATATATATATATATATATATATATATATATATATATATATATATATATAGATGTCAACCTATAAACCTCTTTTAAACTGTTGACCGTACAGTCACGTATAAAAGATATAAAACGCAAAATGTGTATAACATTAAACACATATAACCAAAAAAATATAGTGTTACATATCGAAGGTTGCCTACCAGAAGCGGCTATCGGCCACTTTTTCACTTTCTCACTTTTTGGTATGTGGAGACTCTTTTTGCAATTGAAGGTCTTACTCCAGCTAGGGACAGAAAGCACATTTAGCGACACAACACACACGTGCAAATCGTGTCTCTGTTGCCAGTTCTGGTGAGTTGATTTGTTTCTTTCTTTTCTTTTCTTTTTCTCTTGCCATTTCAAACGGCCTGACATCTGCATGCAGTGTGGACCACTTGAACAGCTGGGAAAGCAAAATGTGGGGTTTTGAACATCATCGTTTTTGCCTGTGTCTTTTTTATAGAAAGATTATGATGAAGAGCAGCACTGGTGAGTAATTTTTATTTAGAAGTAGCTACTTAGTAAGTAGGCCATTAGGTATGGATAGTGGTAAGAAACTCGCGTAGAGCATGGCAGCAGAGAGTCCTCAGAGGAGAAGCCCCCTTCAAACAAGTGTTTCGGGCCTTTAATCTTCCTTATTTATTTTAAAACTTAGGGGGAAATCCTTGCTTTGTGAATTTCATGACAACTGCTGCCAAGAAATGTTAATCTTGAGTGCAGCGAGTGATTTGGTGCATTCACAAGGACCAGGGCTGAGAGCGATCTAATGTAGTTGTGTCATAAACCAACCAGGCCTATTCCCTGGTTTTGAAAACTGATTGAAACAGCTGTGTCCTGAACCAAAATGGTTTGGCACTGTCACGACATGCATCCTTCAAACACACACACACACACACACACACACACACACACACACACACACACACACACACACACACACACAACACATCCAGACTTTCAAGGCAAGATTGTTTTTGATTAGGACGTTAAAGCAAGATGTTAAGGGAAGGTTTTTAATGTGAGCTTAAGATCTTAACCCCTCCCCAACCCCCTTCCCCCCTAAAAAAAAAAGCCTAAACCCTTACTCATAATTATGTTAATGCTTGAAATGGGAAAGATGTCGAGATGCTCCCCTTCTTCCTACAGCCGATTTTTTTTTCAATTTTGTCAAATAGTGCTGTAGAATTGAGAAATAGACGAAGAAAGATATTTTGGATAAACGAGCCTAATATTAAATGGTAGGCAGGCAAGCATCTTTACATCAACAGGTGCAAATGGACATCTTGTGTTTTAAGACATGTTTATGCATTTTCTTGCTGAAAGTTTTAGCAGAGCAGTTTTGATGTGATCACAAGAGAACTGACAATAATGTTAAATGGAACGATGTGGTTTTTGCCTGTGGTAATTGTGAATTTTATCATCTTTACAATTTTTTTTCGTTCCGAGGCTCACGCTCCGAGGTTGACTGAAGATGAAATTTTGCATATGCGACCATTTTTGCTCACCGCTAAGGTCGCTTTCCGACTTCAAGAATGATGTCTAAACACACCTGTGTGCATGCGGGTTTTTTTTGTGTGTGTGGTTTTTTTTTTTTAATATCATCCGTTCCTACCGCCACAGAACGGCCTACTCTTCCGGAAGACGGAACAAGTTTTAACGTGTTGTTGTTATTGTAGTTAATTTTTGCACTTGCTGATATTAAACATTTTTGTCAGGGCAGTTAAGTTTGCTTGACTCAACATTTATGAGTTGGGTTTGGCTTTATCTTGACAGAAAAATGTGGACAATAAGTAAATACGTAAATAATTTGATATCTGAATATAAAAACGTTGCATGTCATTATTCGTGTGTTAAAGAGACTGGAGGATATGAATCTTTTACTACAGCTCCTATCAATGATGTCATTAATGTTGTCCATTACTGGTAATTGGGAGGATCGATGGTCTAGAGATTGATCCCCGTTTATTGCCCGAAACTTTATCCCGTCCACTAGACTGTGAGTGGTGGCCTGCATACAAGTCTTTCGGAACGGATGGTGAGCAAGGTCCTGCGTGCAGCACACATTCAGCGCACGTAAAAGAACCCACGACACCAAGAAAGAGATCTCCAGCAAAATTCTGTAGAATAAAGCCCTTCTCATAGGGAAACTAATACACTTTTAAAAAAGACATTTTTGGAGTGGTACTACTCTTGTGGCAACGCACTCACCCCTGAGAGAGAAGCCCAAATTGCCTGCAGATAAATATGCTGTGACTGGAAGTGGTATTCAATTCAATTTTCAATTTCTTTGAATTCAGTTCAGTTGTGAAGTTATTTTACACTGCTTTAGAATAGAAACGAGTAAAACTGTCATTGTCATAACATGGGTGTAAATTTTCATACTTTGAGATTAAAAAAAAATATATCGATGTATAATTTTTCACCTACCTTATGAACTTACGTGGTTTTTTTGTTCAGGTAAAACTGGGTGGCCAGGCGACCTGCCATGGCAACCTGTCCTAACCAACGTTACAAGACAGGCTGACATCACAGACACCAGAGGAAGAGTTGGGTTTGCAACAAGAAGGACCACACAAACCTCAACATCAAGGACCACACAAACCTCAACATCAAGGACCACACAAACGTCAACACGGAACAGACAAACCTCGACATCAAGGGCCACACAAACCTCAACATCAAGGACCAGACAAACGTCAACATGAAATGCCTGCAGCAGCATCCCCTGAGAGAGGAAGATCAGCACTCTGCTCTTCAGTCTCCCTTCCCTACCATCATCATGGCCACAGATTACAGAGAAAAGGTATGTAAAACAACGTGGTGTAGCTTACGGGGAAAAATGTCTTCCCAATTCTGTAAAAAAATAAAAATATCCACCATATTTTTTTTATATGGTTACTTGTAGTTTTATTTCAGTTACTGGATGTGTTTCTGAAACGGCATTAAAAAAGGTACACGTATTTCTTCAGCAGACAGTGCCGAAGAAAATTTACAAAAACTGCATACACACGGCGACTAGATGTAAAACAAAAAGTACGAGTGCTTATTTCATCATCCTTGACATAAAAAAAAAACAGCTGAGAATTATTTTTAAATGGTAAAGAAACAATCTGGGCAATCTCATAAATGTAAACCCATTTTTCATTTTGTTTTGGTTGTGATACAGTACTGCATGACCTAACTTTTACATCAGAGGAGTGCTGTTGTTTATTTACTACCACAAGTATAATTATTGGTTAGATTTCCCAAAGTTGTAAAGTTGTCTTTGAAAATCGTGTTAAGACACTATGTCCTAACAATGTATGCCTGAAACCAGTACCCTACTTGTTCGTTACCAAAAAAAAATGTCTGAAAGCTAACGTAAGAATCTTTCTGTCGAAAATGAGTACTGGGAAATGTAGAGATCAAAAACATTTTTTGAAGAAAAAAAATTGTTTTAACTGAGAGAGGGATATCTATAATGCATGCCAATGTATTTTTTTTATATTATATTTTATTCATTCTTTTATATCGAGGATAATGGATCGAGGATAATGGATTAAGCACTCGTGTGCTTTTTTACATTCAGTCCACGTGTGTATGCAGTTTTGTAAATCTTGTCATCTGTTAC
The DNA here is from genome assembly GCA_030674155.1 of Stramonita haemastoma. Taxonomy (NCBI): domain Eukaryota; kingdom Metazoa; phylum Mollusca; class Gastropoda; order Neogastropoda; family Muricidae; genus Stramonita; species Stramonita haemastoma. The sequence continues at coordinate 2,637,720 of CM060339.1, read as the reverse complement.
CACCGGCACACGATGGCCTACTCTTGCGAAAAGCGGAACAGGATTTAACGTGTGCGCAAGATATCTGTGTGCGTTCCCACACGGGGCCTCGGTTTATAGTCTCATCGGAAGGACTTTTGGGGAGGGTGGAGTCAGCACTGATGTTAACTCCAGGGGAAAAATCCCCTCGACCAGGAATCGAACCCGGTTGCGAGCGCAATGTTTCTCTTCGTAGAATTTAATTTTTAACGCTAAAACCACAATCCTGGATAGAAGGCAATGAGGTGCTCATGACTGTAGTCTATGATCTGTACCATATTGGTTTTCTATTTAATTTTATTCTATTTTCATTTTATTTATCTTGCACACACGCCAGAAGACCTTTTCATAGAACATCTTACACATACGTCAGATCAGATGATAAACAAAAAACTGGATTATCTTACGAACACACATGTCAAAAGATCTTTTGGTAGGACATCTTGCACTCACGTCAGAAGACTTTTTTCATATTTCCAAAGGATCTGCCAAACATTTCAGCGACCTCTCAAAAGTTTTGCCATGGATATTGTGATATGGATCTGTAGTAGCCAGTTGTTCATGGTTTCTTTCCCCAGGTCATCTCCACTCTCCTGGATCTGTCTGTCCACTGCAGGTTGTGAAGACACCAGCAGCACGATGCTGGAGCACAGGGCCCAGTGGACTTG
>CM060339.1:2615659-2630659 GCA_030674155.1 Stramonita haemastoma | reverse complement strand
TGACATCAAATCCCCCAAATGGTTGGAGATGTCAGAATTGAGGTCAGCAGCTAGTGTAGAAAAAGACATTTCTATTAGATCCATGTTGTTGTTGTCTTCAATTTTACGTCTGTTCACTTTTTGGGATATTAGACGAGAAAAAAAAAAATAAAACAAAATAAATCAACAACAAAAAAAACCCACCCACCCCCACAGAGAATCTTGATAATGCAATAGGAATAATATAAACAAAAAACCCCCAACTCACTAACGTTAATGTAACTATAGCAAATGTCCTAAGGGACTGTAACAGAGACCTTTCACAATTTCAAATGCCAATTTTAAATTATTGAATATACTGGTAAGGGAATTTTCAGAAAAATGGGGCATGAAAGACTTTACACTCTTGCACTCTTACACTCTCTTAGATCCGTGTGTGTGTGTGTGTGTGTGTGTGTGTGTGTGTGTGTGTGTGTGTGTGTGTGTGTGTGTGTGTGTGTGTGTGTGTGTGTCTATGTTTGGGTTTGCGTGCATTCATTTTAGTTTTTTTTTTTTTTTTTTTATTCATTTATTTGTTTATTTACTTATTCTTTTATATCCAGAACGATGGAATAAGCACTCTTTTGTTTTTTTACATCAGGTCCCCATGTGTATGAATTTTGTAAATCTTGTCATCTATTCCCACTGGCACACAATGGCCTACTCTTACAAAAAGTGAAACAGGATTTAACGTGTGTGCAAGATGTTCTGCGTGCGTTGGCACTCCAGCCTCAGACTTTTAGGGGAGTGAGTAAGTTGTGTGTGTGTGTGTGTGTGTGGTGTGTGTGTGTGTGTGTGTGTGTGTGTGTGTGTGTGTGTGTGTGTGTGTGTGTGTGTGTAAGTCTTCAATTTTAACGTCTTTCCACTTTAAGTGATATCAGACGACCATACGATAGGAGACTGGAAAGTTCAGAGAGAGAGAGAGAGAGAGAGAGAGAGAGAGAGAGAGAGAGAGAGAGAGAGATATCTAATCTGTGTGTATGTGTGTGTGTGTGTGTGTGTGTGTGCACGCGCGCGCGCGCGCGCGTGTGTGTGTGTGTGTGTGTGATAAATAGTAACAACAAATGTAATAAGGTATTCTTAACATTAACAGATCAAGAAAATATCGTAAATGGAAAAATAAATCCCCAAAGAACTACATGAACTACAATAAATGCCCTATAGGACTTAACAACAAACCTTTAGCTATGTCAAACGTTAGATTTACATCTTTCAAAACTTCATCAATGGAATTCTCAGAAAAGGCAGGGAGATGGGGTTTTAGATTCTTACATTCAAGTATGATATGGGTATTTGAAATATAGGCTATCCACCACATAAGCATTCTTACTGAATTTTGTCATAAAAGTATTTAATCATTTCCTAAAGAATAATGCCTTGAGTTGTCTTTCTTTGACTGCATTTGTATGAATCTCTAAGTGATCAATGTATTCAACTACACTCTTCCCACTCGGAGATGAATGTTGAAGCTTCTTGTTTTGCCGATGCTTTTCTATAAATCTTTTTCTTTTTTTTTTTGCTGCCTCGTCTTCTGTGTGGTTCCCGCACTGCTGCTCCCAAGCCACTCATTTCAATCTCCCTGCCACAGCCATACCCAGATTCGTTGTGTCTCACCCCCGGGGTCGGGAGTCCACAGGGAGCCCATCAATATTAGGTCACCGCGGGGCTACCAGCCAGAGGGGCCCTGCACTTCTGCTGGGTCAATTTGGTGGTGTTCAGTGGTGCCTGTTCTGAGCTAACATACGCAGGACACCACCTACTAAGCCCCTAATAACGACAATATTAGCTCAGTCGCGGAGCCAGACTGAGTGAGCCACCCACCCGAGGTGGCGACCACCACAACGTCCCCTCCAACGACCGCCTCTGGCGAACCTCCAACCCAAAGGCTTTGACACAAATTCACCACAGGCACAGAAGTGTATGGGTAAACCGAATCAGAGGTCACCATGAGACCAGAGCAACGGAGGCCACCGAATCAGGGGCAATTTTTATTATTGCATGATGATCAATGATGTTCAGGATGATGTAATGATGCTGCTGTGGAGGTGCATCGGCTTTGAGACTACTTGACAGGGTTGTACTCTACGCTTACTGTCATAATATATCCCAGCGTCAACCAGGCCCGAGAGATACAGGCACCTGCAGTGTTGGTCAGGTAATTTTAGGAACACTCTCAAATTCGCATCCGTAAAGTGGATGAAGCTCGACTGTGTGGTCCCAGTCTCACCACTGAGCCCATAGCACACTCGCTCTGGGTAGGAGCTGGCTGGAGCCCGAAAAAATCCCTATGACTTATGGGATTCGAACCCTCGACCTTCCAGTCCGGAATCCAAGGCGCTAACCACTGCGCCATGGCGGCTGGTTGCTTTTCTATAAATCTGTCTAAGGATGCTTCCTCTAACAACGATAGCCTTATGCAATGGATAGAGGGACATGCAGTACTATAGACCCATTTTCATTACGTGCACCTTTTTTCGCAGCCCTGTCAGCCCACTCATTGGAAGATAATCCTATATCAGTATATGTGAAGGAATCCAGCAAAAGGAAACAAGAATTCCTCTTAAACGTAGAAGATTTATGACGTATTAATATATTTTTTTTCATGTCTAGTATAAGTTTAGTTGATTGTTTATAAGTTATAGACTTTAAGGCTTACAATACTGATTTTGAATCCACATAAAGTAATAGCCTATACGAAAGAAACAATAAGGATGATCTAAAATGAATGTCAAAGCTATGAGAATAGCGATCAGTTCAGCTGTAAAAACAGATCGATTTTTGCCAATATGACTTCTATTTTTAGTGCTGGTATGACAAATGCTGAACCTGCTTGATGATTCATTGATTGTCTAAAAGTGAACCATCTGTATAAATTTTTTAGACAATGAGAATAATGATGTTGTATATGTGAATGAACATTGACTGCCATAATATTTGGATTTTCATTCTTTTTCATGTTGATATAATCTATGTCAAAGTGCGCTCGCTTCATTTCCCAAACGTTAAATCCTGTTCCGCTTTTCGTAAGAGTAGGCCATCGTGTGCCAGTGGGAACAGATGACAATATTAACAAAACTGCATACACACGGGGACCGGATGAAAAAAAGCACATGATTGCTTATTCTGTTATCCTCGATATAAAAGAATAAATAAATAAATAAATAAATAAAATAAATAAACAGGACAAACTGAAACTGATCTATGTGGGTCTGCATCGGATTTGAAACTTTCAGAACGCTCGTAAAGATCTAATGTGTAGGTACTATTTGTCATCAAAGAGTTTATGTGTTGGGCTCTTTTGGGAAAATCTGATTCAGACCTCATTTTTATTTCTTCTGAAGCAAAATGTTCAGGTGTTGAGCTTCTTAGAATATATTTGGCACATACAAGTTGTGGATACTCTTCAAGTGGAAACATCCCAATTTCATTATGTTTCAAGTGTAAACTATAAGACCAGTACTCTCTGTTATAAATGTCTTCACAAAACAGCACCCTCCTACCTCTGTGAATGTCTTTACCTGTACACTCCTTCTCGTTCCCTCCGCTCTGCTGCAGATACCCTGTGCTTACAAATACCTAGATTCAACCAATCCACCATTGGCCGTTGCTCTTTCTCTGTTTTTGGTCCAGTGATCTGGAACGATCTCCCTCTCTCCCTTCGTAAAAAGTCTACCTATGACACATTTAAATCCAGCCTCAAGACACACTTATTTCAAAGCTAAGACTTTCCTATCCTGTTTCATCTTCTGCCCCTGCTCTCAACAGCCGAAATATCCACCACCATGCCAAAGTGTTTAACCTCTATGTGTGTGTGTGTGTGTGTGTGTGTGTGTGTGTGTGTGTGTGTGTGTGTGTGTGTGTGTGTGTGTCAATCAATCAATCAATCAAATTTTTATTTCCAGATGGTACATTGAGTAAGCAGTGATCTGCTTTTTTCCATCAAGCCATCTATCTAAAGAAAAGAAAAGAAAAAAATCAAAACAATAGCAAAAATCAAATCCAAAACAAAACAAAAAACCAACAAAAAACAAAGCAGAAAATCCCTAGCAAACAAAAAAGCCAACGAAAGAAAGAAAAGGGGAAAAAGCAAACAAACAATTAAAACAACAACAACAAACATTTCACCAACATTAACTTGCTAACATGATTTCAACAACTTTAAAATAAACTATGCCTATAAATAATAAAAGCAACTACTATAACAACAACCAAAAGAGAAAATAAAATAAATTAAAAAAAAAATAATTTTTTTTTAATCTACTCAAAAGCCATACACACATATGCACATACACCCACACACTCACACACACACACACACACACACACACACACACACACACACACACACACACACCCGTGCACCTACACACACACACACACACACACACACACACACACACACACACACACACACACACACACAACGGTTTGCGCTCTTCCACTCAGCTCGTATACTCGTAGGTACATGCACACATTTAAAGTCTTTTTTAAAAAATCATATAGTGTCAAAAAAAAACCAACAAAAAAACACACTCACACACACACACACACACACACACACACACACACACACACACACACACACACACACACACACACACACCAGCTTATATCAATTACAATGTAACCAAAAAACATTATTTAAGACTTAATAATAATAATAATAATAATAATAATAATAATAATAATAATAATAATAATAATAATAATAAAATATTTTTTTTAAAAAATGAATAAATACAACAACAACAACAAAAATTTTAAAAATAAATAAGTAAAAAAAATAAAAATCTATAAGCAATTTATGTCAGATTACAATATCTCTATACTTCAATTCATACTTTATATTTTTAAAAGAAGATAAGGAAAAAACAACAAACACAACAATACCTTATGATAATACCCATCATCACTGAGAGGAAATAACATATACGCTAACAAACATACAATCAAACAAAAGAAAAACAAAAACAAACAAACAAACAAAAAACACATAAAAACACACCAAAAAAACAATCAAACCAAAACATCAAAAAACCAATCCACACGGATTATATATTAGAAGGAAGAAAAGAAAAAACAACTAAAGCAACAATACCATATGATAGTACCCATCACCACTGAGTGGAATAACATAACAAACATATGGGCATGCACACATTTAAAATTTTTTTTTTTTTAAATCATATGGTGTCAAACAGCTTATATCAATACAATGTCACCAACCATTATTTAAGACTTAAAAAAAAAAAAAAAAAAAAACAACAATCAGACCAAAACATCAAAAAACCAATCCACACGGATTATATATTAGAAGGAAGAAAAGAAAAAAACAACTAAAGCAACAATACCATATGATAATACCCATCACCACTGAGTGGAATAACATAACAAACATATGGGCATGCACACATTTAAAATTGTTTTTAAAAAAAAAATCATATGGTGTCAAACAGCTTATATCAATACAATGTCACCAACCATTATTTAAGACTTAAAAAAAATATTGTGTGTGTGTGTGTGTGTGTGTGTGTGTGTACATTGACTTCGTTAAAAATCTAAATTGTTGTTGGCTGCATGCGCAAGAATTGGTTGAATGCAAGCCTTTGATTTGTTTTTGCAAGATATAGCGCTATATAAATTCCATTTATTATTATTATTATTATTATTATCATTATTATTATTATTATTATTATTATTATTATTATTATTATTATTAAGTGCAGAGGCATGAAATGGTACACCTAGTGCCAGTCTGTACGCCTTACAGTCTACATTTTGAAGCTTCTTTTGTAAATACTTAGGTGCACTAAAAAAGACCTCTTGTCCATAGGATAACTTAGATCTAATAAGGGAGGTAGAGAGATGTTTCAGAATTGTCATTTCTTGTCCCCAATACTGCTTTCGTACAATTTTAGTAGATTTAAGCATGTTCTTCCTTTAGTTAGAATATGTTCAATGTGGGCATTCCACGTTAACTTCGAAGTAAGAAAAACACCTACAAACTTTACTAAGTGTTTGTATTCAACTATCTCATTTTCAACTTTGAACACAGGTAAGTTGTCTGGATTGCTATCGTTGTTAAAAAGCATCATATGCGGTTTTTCTGTGGATAATTTTAGGCCATTTTCAATAATATACTTATTTAAATTATCAAAGTCTTTTTGGTATAATTTTTTAATATAATTAAAAGACCTTTTCGAGGTTTTTTGTTTCATGGATACATTCATCCATATGCATATGTCATCTGCATATTGTACTAAGGTAACATTCTGAGTTAAGCATTTAGGAAGATCATGTAATAGAATTAGAATCCAGTCTGCCTATCGCACTGAAACCACCCTGGTCCATACCTTAAACATGCTTCTCCATGCTCCTGACTCTGGGAAAATCTCCCTTCTTACTCTTCTCGACTTATCTGCTGCCTTTGACACTATAGACCATTCAATTCTTCTCTCCGTCTCCAAAACATGTTCGGTATTAAAGGCACAGCCCTCACCTGGTTTACTTCGTACCTGACAGACCGAGTCCATACAGTTGCAGTAAACAAGATTCAAACAGCGCCTGCCAAATTGGAATGTGGTGTCCCTCAGGGATCAGTTCTGGGCCCTCTTCTTTTTACCCTCTATACTGCTCCACTGTCACATGTAATAGACCGTTATCATATCAGTTATCACTTTTATGCCGATGACTCTCAGATTCTAAGCAGTGATACACCTGAAAATCTGCCATCTCTCTTGACAAATATGACCAACTGCCTTCAAGATATCCAACACTGGATGGTACAAAACAAGTTACAACTAAATGCAGATAAAACCGAAGCCATGCTCGTAGGCACCAAACACAAACTCTCCTCCATTCCAACAACTTCAATAGAATTCGGTAATACGTCAGTTCCGGTATCCACTTCTGTGAAGTATCTAGGGGTCGTTGTTGACAACACACTCTCCATGCAAAAACCCATTACCAAGACCTGTCAGTCATGCTACTATCAATTACGGCGCATAAGTGCAATTCGAAAGTACCTGTCCACTGATGCAACATCCAAACTTGTCACTTCTCTTATTCTTTCACGTCTGGACTATTGCAATTCTCTTTTAGCTGGTCTGCCAGCATCATCTATCCACTCCCTCCAACATATACAAAACTCTGCAGCTCATCTGGTCCTCAGAAAGAAAAAATCTGAGCACATTACCCCTCTCTTGCAATCTCTCCATTGGCTGCCCGTACCACAGAGAGTAATCTACAAGATCAATACCCTCTGTTACAAATGTCTCCACAAAACTGCACCCTCCTACCTCTGTGAATGTCTTCACTTGTACACACCTTCTCGCTCCCTCCGCTCGGCCACAGGTACTTTGTCCTTAAGAATACCTAGATTCAACCTATCTACCGTTGGTCACCGCGCTTTCTCTGTTTCTGGTCCATTGATCTGGAATGACCTCCCTCTCTCCCTCTGGCAAAAGTCTACTTATGACTCTTTTAAATCCAACCTCAAGACACACTTATTTCAAACCTAAGATTCTCCCTTCTGTTTCCGTCTCTTGTCTGTCCCCGCCTTCGACATCTACCTGCCAAAGTGTATAGCCTTTGTGGGGGAGGGGAGGGGGGGGGGGGGGGGGGGGGGGGGGGGGCGCGCGTGCGCGCGCGTGTGTGTGTGTGTGTGCGTGTGCTTGCGTGTGTGAGTACATTCGAATTTGCTAGAACCATAGATTGCTATTGATTGCTTGTGTGATGCATAGGTTGAATGCAAGCGCTTTGATTTGTTTTTTTTACAAGATATAGCGCTATATAAGTTCCATGTATTATTATTGATAGAATATTGAATAGAACTGGTGCTATAACGGAGCCTTGTGGTAATCCCATATCAAGATGTCTAGGATCTGAATAGTTATTTCCTACCTTTACCTGAATGGATCTATTGCTAAGAAAGCTCTTGATATAATGATAAATGTTACCGGAGAGACCAATTGTCCTTAACTTATTTAATAATTTTGCATGCCAAACTTGATCATATGCTTTATTTATGTCAAAAAACATTGTAAGAACATTTTTTCTACGTGTAAATTGTTATTTTATGCGTGTTGTAAGTTTAACCAAATTATCAATAGCAGATCTACCTCGCTGAAAGCCAGCTTGGTTGCTTGCAATAATGCTATTTTTCTGGCAATAATATGATAATCTTCTAAGAACGACTCTCTCCATGAGTTTACCAGTATGTGAGATCAGTGCTATTGGCCTGTAACTGGCTTTGTCTGTCTTCGGCTTTCCTTGTTTGTGGATTGGAACAACAATTGACTGTTTCCACTGGACTGGAATTACACCTTCAACCCAACATTTATAAAAAAAAAAAAAAAGCTTATGAAGTAGAGAAATGAAATTTTCTGGTAAGTGTTTAATCATGTCATTGGAAATCGCATCAGCTCCAAAAGATGTTTTCTTACTAGGAAGTGACATAATTGCATCCCTCACTTCCTGGAGTGTAATTGAAGCATTGATATAAAGAGTGTTGTCAGGCACTGGGTCTACATATTCATTTTTCACTTCTTCTTCACTTCTGTATGTTCTGTGTTTGCCTAACAGACCCTCCTTATGCATGGTATTTGAAAGAATTGTGGCAAATCCCTTTAGCCTTTTCTACACTTGTTGGAAACTTTGTTTTGTAGAACAATTGGACATAATGGCAAGTTTATGCCTTTTGTCATTTCATTTATTTTTGCCCATACTTTCTGAATGTCCTTATGATTTGTATTTTCACTACTACAAAAAGAGGACCAATACTGTTTTTTTAGCTTGCGCTGTGACCATGTTGCAGTGGTTTTTGACCTTTTTCTGCTCATCATGGTTACCAGGTGATTTATTTTTTAGAAAAGCTTCATGCATTTAATGTTTTCTATGTACAGCTTCTTTGCAAGCTTGTGTCCACCAGACATTTCCTAAATGTTGGCTACATTTTACAGAGTGACATCTAGGAATAGAAATATTGGCAGCTTGTAGTATGATATCTGCTATTTCAGAGTACATTGGATCTATGTCGTAAGTATTTATGCACTCTGTATTGTAAGAAGAGAGAACGTATATAAACATTTCCCAGTCCGCACGCTTATAATTATAGTTTGGGACTTTGTCCTTTGTAATATCCCATTGACATAATTGGTTATGGAAGGTTATAACAATAGGTAAATGATCACTGCCTAGAGTATCTGTATGTGTTGACCAATCGCATTCTGGAACTAGTGTCGGTGATACTAAAGTTAGATCTATTGCTGATGCTCTGTGACTTGAGACATCAGGAATTCTAGTCACGCTGCTGTCATTTAACAAATACATACAAGAATCAACTACGTTTTCTATAAACCTGTTACTGGTGACTGAATTGCAACCCTTATCCCAAAATGGTGCATGTGCATTAAAATCTCCACCAATAAGCCATTTTTCGTTATCTGAGAGATTATGGAGCCAATCTGTGTTAAGATCGTTAGGTCTTTTGGCAAGTACAGAGAAACAATATTTAGTATTAAGTGATCATTAAACTTGATGCGTGCTGCACATGAATGTAGATGTGGGATGTTACCAGGTATTGGTGGAGATTTCACACTGTACTCGATTCCTTTTTTTTTTTTTAAAATGTAAATTGCTGCACTGATCTTCGCTAGACCTTCTACTTTCTGATGTATAGGAGGATAATAGTACCCTGGTAATCTTGGTGTCTTATTTTTGTTTACATTTAGGAATTGTAGAACAAGGGCCTAATAACCATTTTTTAAAAGGTGGTGGATCACATACGCCAGATTTGTGGAAATAGATCTTGCATTCCACTGCATAATTTTAACGTTATGCTTTTTCTTAAGACGTTTTAGTATGATAACGAAAAAGAAGGCAACCCCCCTCCCCCAACAAAACAAAACAAACCTTTAAAAACAATTATATGAATAACATATATCTCGCCCCCACCCCCAAAACTTCCACAATAACTCTTTAACTAGAATATGTGAGCTAAAATTTCAGGACTGTTGAATTGAACAAGTCAACTATAAATCACATAAAGTCAATTTCTGTTTGAAGGAGGTCAAGTTAAAAAAAAGTAGACAGCTGCTGCAGATGTGAGCTAATACAAAGTTACTAATCTGTACCACAGCTGGTGCATAGCAAGTGCCCTACAAAGTTCACCAGTTTTTCCACATATTATTATTAGTATAACTGTAATAGCTCTGATCTCCCCACCATGGGAGCTGTAAGCTGTGGTGGGAAAAGGGTCCTCGTGTGTAGCCTGGGTATTGCTGGCTGTCCTCAGGATGGTAAGGTGTTGGCTGGCGTCTATTCTTGGGGTGGAAGTGGCGTCTTGGTTTTCTTTTAGATGTTTCCCAAAAAACAGAATGCACAAACCTGCCGTTGTTTCTTGCAAGACTGTGAGAGCCCTGGGCGTTTGGGTGAATGGCATCTTTCAGCTGATTGTATGCATTGCTGAAGTTCTCTGGGAAATAAAGGAAACGTTGTTTTCGCCATATAGATCTGAACAGGTCATGGGCATTGAACACTTTTAATTTGAAAAGGTTTTTGACAGGAGTAATTTTGCTTATTATCAATCTAGTGTTTGGAAAGGAAACCCTAATATTTTTGATAGTTTCCACCATTTTTTTGCTGGCTTGTTGCGGATCTGTATCTCTCAGATAATTTATTCCACAGTGAATAATTATTGAATCCACTCTCTCCAGATCAGAAGCGGCTTCACTCAGAGATAGGGGGATATCATCAATTTTGCACACTTTCTTTTTTGTAATGCTGAAACCATAAGACTGCCCTAAACAATAACTGTTAACACTACTTAGGACAGAGTCTTGCACAAGTACAACAGAGGGTAGATAAATGCTCTCATTTTTAGAACGGACTTTGGATTTGACGCCATGTGTTTTGCTTTGCGTCATAGAAGTGTTCTGAGACTGCCTTTGGGTTTTGATAATTTTCTTGTTGTTTTCTGTATCCACTGACCTTTTGTGTGGAGATTTAGGCCTAGGCATGTTGGAAGTTGCTGCTGGAATTGGTTCCGCTTGACGTTGCCTGGTGGCTGCAGCGTAGGTCAAGCTGGCACCATCAGCAGAGAGGGAGAGGCAGGTAATGGTGACTCGGTCTGCGCTCCGATGCTCCTCTGAATTTCTGGGGCTGTCTTGTGGTCCTGTTTCTTGTGCTCAGCTGTGCTGCAGCCTGATGTCCGGTGGCTGAGGTCAGTGAGGATCTTTTCCATTTTGCTGATTTTTTCATGGAGCGAGACAACAAGCTTTTTTAGGTCTGCCATCTCGCTCTTTTCTTGCAAGTTACATAAACTGTTGTCATGGGAGACTGTAGACACTTCTGGAGTCGTTGATTTTTCATTGTCGTTTTTGAACACTCTCTCTTTACTGATGGTATGGTTTGTAGTTGTCTTCACTGCAGTAGCTTCAGATGTGAAGAAAGCTGCCCTCTGACGTCTTGTTTTAGTCATCTTTCGCAAGGCGGCACTTGCGATTGCACACAGCGCTCAAGTTCGGCTGCTGCTTCTGGGCGCCATGTTGTGACGTCATCCGTGTGTGTGTGTGTGTGTGTGTGTGTGTGTGTGTGTGTGTGTGTGTGTGTGTGTGTGTGTGAGAGAGAGAGAGAGAGAGAGAGAGAGAGAGAGAGAGAGAGAGAGAGAGTCAAAGTCATTTTCTTTCAGATGGTACATTGAGTTTCATCAAGCCATCTGTCTAGAAAAAAACCAAAACAAGCTAACAGAAATAAAACAGCAAGCAAACGACCAAAAAGACACATCGGAAGTATCTATCTACAACATTGTTACGACAAACTATAACAATAAAATAAACTCTAAAGGAACTAAAAAAAATTTAGTAATAGCAATAGCAATGATAAAAATTATTATAATAAAAATAGTAACGATAACAAAATACTACTACTACTAATACAATAATGATGATAATAATAATAATAATAATAATAATAATAATGATAATAATGATAATGATAATGATATTAATGTACAGTAGAAATCACTCTTTCACAAACATACACACACACGCACGTACGCACACACGCACGCACGTATGCACGCAAGCACGCACGCACGTATGCACGCAAGCACGCACGCATAAACGCAAACACGCATAAACACAAGCACGCACGCACACACACACACACACACACACACACACACACACACACACACACACACACACACACACACACACACACACACACACACACACTCCTCCCCCCCCCCCCAACACACACATACACTCAAGCATGTACCCATGCAGGCATATGCAGGCACTGAGTTTTTTTTTAATCATAGAACATATCAAAACATCATAAAATGTCAACAGTTAAATCAGGTTGCAATGTCATCCATTCTTTTATGTTCATACTTTATATACAAGAAGAAAAAAAATCAATAAAAAAGGGAACTCTACACAGCTACAAAATACCCCCAAAATTTATGTCTATTCCATAACAATGAAACCAACCAAAACTTCAAACCAGTAAATTCTCTATAATGATAACAATTTAAAATAATATGATAATCTCCCATCACTAATTGTAATAACAACAATAACTTAAAAAGTGATTGAAAAGGACCGGGGAAAGAGTGGGGTGGAAGATATCAAGGAGGAAGGAAAGAACACAATCAGCAAATGTCAAAGTCATTCGGATGAGACTCGAAACCAAGGCCCCGTGTGCGAATGCACGCAGAACATCTTGCGCACACGTTAAAACCCCGTTCCACCTTTCGGAAGAGTAGGTCATCGTGTGCCGGTAGGAGCGGATGACAAAATTATAACAAACCAGCATGCACACAGGTGTCGTGTTTAGACACCATCCCTGAGGAAAAATCGGGGAGTTGGAGTCCCAGAGCGGCTCGGGGCTGTAGGTATATGGCAACGTTCTGGTGGCTCCTGCGACGGTACTGGAACCATTCGTATCGGTCAATGCCCTTCCAATGGATCATTCCAGTGCCGTGGAGAGGGGGGGGGGGGTCTGCTCCATGGGTAACAGCTTTCCCTCCATACATACTTGCCCAGGCTTTGCGCTCTAAAGACTAGAGCACAACTCCATCGTTTTCCGAGACTGATGAGTGCCTACTAGTATGATGATATAGCAAATGTAGCAGCAAAAACAGATTGCACACAAAAATGACCAATTATTATTGATATGACACAAAAGTTCAACACTACTAGTGTAAATTTAAGCATATCTGATGTCTGTTCCTCTGCTGCTGGAAGCCTGTATGCTGGGAACAGTAAGGGGATGGCAATGGCAGCGCCCAACAGCAATGTGGATTTGATGGGCTCTTCCACCTTTAAGGATTGGCTGACAGGACAACACACCAGCACCGTCTGTGCCAATTTTCTAACCACTGATGGTGAGTTGTTTCATTTATGCCAATTTTCCAACTACTTATGGTGAGTTGTATCATTTATTCCATTTATCCAACACTCATGGTGAGTTGTATCAATTATGTCAATTTTCCAACTGTTCATGGTGAGTTGTATCATTTATGCCAATTTTCCAACAGCTTGTGGTGAGTTCAATCATCTATACCATCTTTCCAACTTCTTGTGGCTGGTTGAATTACGCAACACTCTGGAATAAAGTATACAGTGAACAAAAGAAGTCTCAATCACTGTTTTTAGGTTTCTTCACTTTAGGCCGTAGGCTACACATAAAAGCCACACTGGTAGTACTCTCTGAGGAGGGCCATCCCTATAGGGATCAGTATAAAGCAAGGGTTTTGGACAGCTGTCCACTATAGGGGATTTTCTGTTTGCAGATTTTTCACGTGGCGGCTGCACGATACTATGACTAGTGGAGTTTATCATAACTTTGTTAGCCTGTCCAAGGTCGACTGCAGAGCGTTGTTGGGTGATTCCATGTGTTCCAACTCTTTGTTTGGGGTTGCAGAAAGTAGGGGACATGGAGTAGTGACACAGTACAAAATTGGGAATATTTTCTTCGTGCTTGTCAAAGCTTAAATATTTAAGTGAGAGCATCAATCGTTTGTTATGTGCTAACCCAGTATGATATTTATAATATCAGAAAATGTCATTTACTTTCTTTGTGTTTAGTACTTTTTATGATTTTTGTTACGAACCATTACAAATGGGCCGTCCATGGGGAAAAGCAAGGGAGAGAACAGGCCGTCCCGAGTGAGTTAAAAAATATATCACTTTGTGCCACAGCAGATTTCTCTGCGTGTAATTCCGGCTGCTCTCCTAGGGATGGGGCGTCACCACAAGTGCAGCGCCACTCATTACTGTGTTTTCTTTTATTACTTGTCTGCACCTGTATTTGTTTCCCTATCAGAGTAGCTTTTTTTTTACATAATTTTTGCCAGGGACAACCCTATTGTTGCTGTGGTTTCTTTTACCTGCGCTAAATTATGTTGTTAGCACACGGGACCTCGGTCGTCTCATCCGAAAGACTAGCACACAGACCACCACTTGTGGTCTAATGGATGTGTGAAAAGTTTTAGGCCCAAACGGATTTCGATCCACCTCCAACCCGGACTTTTCGTTTTCAGGGCAGGCGTACCTATGGGTCACCGATTCACCCTACTTAAAAGATATTAATCAGACAGCTCAACATAACACACATGCCCCATTCTTTTGGGACTGTTAGAAGCAGTTGTCATGCCTACAAAAAATGAACAGAGCAGGATAGAAATAATGCGTTTGTGTGATACTATGATCATTTGATAACTTGCACCATTGTTTTAACTTTTACCCTCCCCCCAAAAAAACAATAACAACTAAACAACCCCCCCCCAAAAAAAAAAAAAAGCCATACAAACAAACAAAAATCCCAACCCCACCATGTTAGCTACAAATGTTATGAAATCAAGATTGAACTTGTAAAAATGGCTAGTTTAGCTGCTTTTCACCTTTGTTTAAAATCATAACTCAAATCTATGTATACTTCAAAATGGCTGTCTGGTTTGTTTGTTTGTTTTTTAGT